>JAOTOM010003284.1:0-146145 GCA_034440615.1 Ashinkailepas kermadecensis
AGTAACATTTTGAAGCCGGGATATATCAAGGTCAAACCTTGATCAAACCCTGAACCTATCCACATCTGATATCAAGCAATAGCCCGTGGCGCACCTCGAGTAACATTTCAAACCGGAACATGTCAATGTCAAACCACAAGATCGAAGGTTAGCTTAAATTGCTCGAAGTCCTCGCGCCTCGTCGCTATGTCTTTAATCTTCATCAAGTGGGAGTCATTCGACGTGCCGTGAGGTACTGTAGCAAACTGTTCAGAAATCACATTAACTTTCAAAGTCAATGGCCGAGCTCATTTCTTCGATGAAAGGAGAAAACGAAGAATCGGTGAAATCGGGCCCAGCACATACGACATGAAGCTTGATGTTCTTAGGCAGTGATAAGGAGTGAAACTTGCTAATTTGGCGGAACTTTTTGTCCGCAAAATATCATTTTTAACAATGGAAAATCTAAAAACCAGACATTGAAAAAGAAGAGGCTGAATTACTGGGATTTTTTTTTTTGGGGGGGGGGGGACAGGATAAGCTACCCCTCTATCCTGTCCAAGCTTACCGCGTTCCTGGTTTGTCCCCCCAAAAAAAAAACCATGCAAACCGTGGTTACACCCATGCATGCATGTATGCACCAAGAAACGTCTGGAACGTAGGCTCAAACCAACCGCCCTTGCTAGTACTGTTCCGAAGCTGAGTATGTGGTTCGTCTTCCCGTACTTTGGACCTGGCTCAGGGAGCCTAAGAACCGATACCATGAGTGTTCTCAAGACATTCTATCTCTACTAGACCCGAAAATCAGCCTGGCTAATTCTTTTCAAATCGGTTCACTTCTCCGTCCAAAG
This sequence comes from Ashinkailepas kermadecensis, assembly GCA_034440615.1. NCBI lineage: Eukaryota > Metazoa > Arthropoda > Thecostraca > Neolepadidae > Ashinkailepas > Ashinkailepas kermadecensis. The sequence continues at coordinate 831 of JAOTOM010003284.1, forward strand.
ACGTCACCAGAGTGCTCCCTTTCCCCAGTGGTTTATTCACTCGGCTGCGCTTCATATGGAATGTCATATGCAGGTTCGACCCACCGTAACCTCCACTGTAGGATCCAACAACATTTGGGTTAATCTATTTGCACAGGATCCTTCCTCTCCAACCTCGACCCCTCCTCAATATGCGATCACTCATTCTCGTGTGACTTTGCTGTTGGCGCTGGAAATTGTGCCAATGTCGGGAGGTCTAGCGCAGCGTTGGATTTGATAATTATCGGGTCACTACACATCTATGGGGAGCGACCTCAGCTAAACAGCATGGCGACCGCTTACCACCTGGAGGTGGTAACCCAAATGTTTTGGGAAATTTGGTCAAGGGTAGGCACGGTGGTGGTAGTTTGGGTGCTCATCACGTGTATCTTGTACATATGTTTTTGAACCCAGCGCAGGTTGTGTGCCTTCTGTACGATATCGCTGTTTTTTTTGGTTATTCCTATAGATACCACTTGCATGTGACGAAACGTTTGTCGTTAGCAATAGACATGATTTGTAATACGTGCCTGTGAATGGAAGGAAGAGGAAAATGAGGACAGCCAATCTGAGACCTAACAATATATATATATATATATATTTTTTTTTTTTTTTTTTTTTTTTTATATATATATATATATATATATATATATATATATATATATATATATATATGTATATTGCAGCTCCCTGTTCCAAAGTTTTTGGTTGAATGAATATATCCGAAGGATTCATAAATTCAGCTTAGTTTTTAGGATACCTGTAATAAGAAGGTCAAACTCTATCATGATGATTATTTTTACCATAATCGCAGTATGGTCCGTCTCGTATGTAAGTTGACCGTTTACCGTGCATTTGTCCGAAACTTTTAAGATGTCCACCTCACAGTTTAGACTTTGTGATATCTGACGTGTGCGGCTCAAACTCCATCAGGATGCTGACTTTCAGCCCAATCGTAGTTGTCCGCCACATGCATCATGGCGCGTGTCCACCACCTAAGTGACTGGATGTCGTCAGCGCCGCACTGTTCGACCTTAACTGAAGTAGATTGCCGATCATTACCGTACCCATAGTCTCGTGTTCGCTGCACGGCGCTTGTTGCCAGCACGCCATCAACGAAGTCGCTGATTGGTTGCTAGTGGTGTCCACCTATTTGTCGCCAGTCAAAACCTTTTGACTGGCAGTCGTTGATTGGCTGTTATTGTTGTCCGCCTATTTGTCGACAGTCAAATCCTTCTTACTGGTAGTCGCTGATTGGTTGCTGGTGTTGCCCGCCTATTTGTTGCCAGTCCAAACTTTCTGATTGGCAGTCGCTGATTGTTTTTTTGTGTCTGCCTATTTGTCGCGAGCCAAAATGTCCTGACCGGCGGACGCTGGTTGGTCCCAAAGCCAGCTTAGTGAAGTGATCATGGCGACGAGCGGCGTTTAGCCGCCTGGCGGTGTTTACCGCCACCTTGGATGGATGGAACAGAGTGGCGACCACGATGAAATCTGCGAGAGATTTTGTGCGGTCGAGTGGGTCATCAGCCCTTGCCTGCAGCGCGCGTTATCTCTTCGATTACAACTTTTAGTTCTAATTATTGTTGGGGCAGCTTTACAGAAACGGAGTCAAGTGCAAAGCGCTATCTTATTGCATTGACCCTGAGCCTACCTGCCGATCGGGAAATTCCAATTATATAGTACAATTTTGTCCGATAGTTTAACGTACCTAAATAATCGAGCACGGCCTGCGTTCCCGGTGCCTGCGTTCCCGACCTCGCCTGGCCAGTTGCCAGCTGGCCATCCCAGCCGGAGGTGCTAATAGCCAGCGCGTGAAGCGACTCGAACCCGTTGTGTTGAGGCGGTGACACGTTTGCAGGGCAGCAGTCTATCCACTGATCTAACCAGACGGTAGACCAGGTGTTGCCGTAGGTAAATTTTGTAGTCTGAAAGCCCAGCTACTTAGTTGTGTCAGCTTTGCCAAATTGCAAAGCAGGACGAAGACGTTGGAGCTCACGTTAATCAGCGATGACGTTGGACGCGCCAACCTGCTGAATAGGAGCCTTTTCAGCCAAGTTCACAGCACGGGATGTAACCCAGATGTAACTAACTACTACAGCACTACGGATTGTTCTATCTTACAGACCTCAACCCTCACTGGAACAATTTCATCCATAGTTCAAAATGACCCGTATTTCCTGGTTGTAAATAATTGTAGACAGATAAATAGTTAACTTGATCTTCACTGTCCAGGCAAGACTTGAAACTAGACAAATCGTGAAAGTATATTGCGACGTTTCGACCGCAGGTCATTGTCAGGTCATTGTCAGGTCATTGCCAGACACTTGTTGCATCCGTAGCGATCGGCGAACGGGTCGAAAATTCCAATTACTACCGATACAAAAACTGGACAAAACCAGTAAACTTGGGGACGAGGTGTTGTCGTTGGAAGTGTGTCAGAAAGTTGATCCATTCGCCCATTCGTTCTAATTTCTTATGTGGAACTCCAAAATGGGCCTTTTTTGGACATCACTACGGTAGTTAGTATTTCGTGCATAGTTCAGCAAGATCTGCATTTCCTGGTTGTAGATCATTGTAGACAGATAAAAAGTCAACATGATTTGCACTGTCCACGAAAGACTTAAAGTGATAAAAGTTGTGAAATTGAAGAGAAGTATGAACAATTTTTCTAACTTTGAATATTTTTTTTGCACAGTGAAGATCAAGTTAACTTTTCATCTGTCTACAAAGAACACATCCGCACGATTCTCATTGGCCTTAACCCGCTGCACAAAATCTGTACCTTTTCAGTTAGGTAGGGAAAATTTCAGATCCGGTGGAAAGTGGTAAACGGCACACCAATATATAAGAAATGTAACCGGAAAATTCCGGCAAACTACCGAGCCGCTTAACTTCTCTGCCTGTGTGACAGGGTTCTATAAAAAAACACTTTACAATGCATTCAATGCTCTCATTTTAACGGTACTGACTGACATTCGGCACGGTATTATTCACAAGAGGTCATATGCTTCAAACCTGGCAGTTTTCTTGAGGCAGACCTTGGCTTCGATCGCTGCCGGCTACCAGACAGATGCAATTTACACGGAGTACTTTTCGGCTCTTCAAAGTGTCAACCATACACTGCAGCCATGCAAGCTCGAAAATGCATATCATGCTTCAGCCCAATTATCTCTCTGATTCGCTCATACCTGACTGGTTGCCGGCAGCGATTGATAATCAACGGGATGGTCTCAGACAGGGCTGACGTCACTTCCGGTGTACCAGAAGGGGACTCGCTTGTCCCTCTATTTGCCCTGTTTGTGAACTGCCTGCCCTCCGGAATTGACCCGGAATGTCTGATGTTTGCTAATGACGTCAAAAGTGTTATGAGGGTAGCATCTGTGGATGACGCAACCCGCCTGCAGAGAGATATTGATTTCCACCACAGGTGATCCGCACACTGGATGCTATCCTTAAGCCCTTTAATATGCAGGTCGTTCACAATGACTCTCCGTCGTACTCCTGTGTGTTTCGTGTGCAAGGGGCACAATGCGACGCTGCATAGTGAGACTGTGATGCGATACCTGGGTGTGTACCTGGACAGTAAACTAGCTTTCGCACAGCATGTGCAGAAAACTGTGTCAACTGCGAGCCGAGCGCCAGGGTTGTTTGGGGGTTTATTAGATCAATGCAAGCAGGAGTACTTGGAGGTAAACTTTCGCAGTGTTCTCTTGACGGCATATAACGCGAACATTAGGCTTCGCCTTGAGCATTGCTCTGTTATCTGGGCAGGCGCAACCACGACACATCTGGCCTGGGTAGACTAAGACAGGGTAGAGAGCAAGTTATCAATGTGGCCAGCTGAGCAATGTAGTGACGCACCTAGGCCGCAATCTCTTGAATATCAGGACCTTTTTCGCTTTCATAACATTACGTCTGTGTCCACTGGTCGCGTACAGGCCTACGTCATATTCTTACGAGACGTTTTATGCGGTAGCACGGACTCATTGGTTTCATTGCAAAACTTCGGATTATGCGTCCCAGTCAGGAGAAACAGGCAACCTGTTTTGCTTCATGTACCGGATGCATGTGTGGAAACTATCAGGTATGACATATTCAACAGATTAACGAGGACACCAAGTGCAGACTTAATGTACCCAACTAGCGAACTTCCTGAATGCATTTGTTAGATGCATGTGTGCTGTGTCACACGCTCACGTCTGAATCAGTGTATCCATCTGGCATCGATGTAGTCTTACCAGCCTTTCACCTGTTTAAAGCCATTGTTCTATTTATGCTTTTCAATTCACGAGTTCTCCTGTAAAGGTCTAAGAATGCTGTTGGAGATTATGGACAATACACAATAAAGAAGAAACAATTATGTGCAGATAGCGCGATGTTTTTGACGTTTTTGCGTATAATTAATGTAGAATATGTTCTAATGATGATGGGATGTTTGGCAGGCAGGAGCGCGACCGGAATCTTATAATGAAGAAGTAATTATTTCCGGGGCCCATGCTCAATCCCCTCAAAAACTACTTCATCACCATCAACGTGCCAACGTTTGAAACAAAGTGGACAGGTCCAAAAACATATTGGAGCGAGAGGGTGCAGCATGACAATTGCCAGTCAGGGGTTAATTTCATGCGGAAGCTGAAATTTCATGCGGGAGCTGAAACTCCGAACCCCTCAAGATTTAGTCTTAGTCTTAGACTTGGACTTATACTTAGTATTAATACGGAGTTAAGATTTGTCCTTAATTCATTAGGGTGTCGACTGACTGTTGAGGCGCCTATGGTGCTGCTGGCGGCTGTGTAGTACTGTTGGCGGCTGTGTGTGCTGGTGGCGGCTGTGTCTGCTGGTGGAAGCTGTGTGGTGATGTGTGCTGCTCGCGTTTGTGGCGATGTTGGCGGCTGTGTGGTGCTGTTGGCGGCTGTATGGTGCTGTTGGCTGCTGTGTGTGTTGCTGGCGGCTGTATGGTGCTGTTGGCTGCTGTGTGTGCTGTTGACGGCTGTACGATGATGTTGGCTGCTGTGTGTGCTGTTGGCTGCTGTGTGTGCTGTTGGCGGCTGTGTGTGCTGGTGGCGGCTGTGTGCGCTGGTGGCGGCTGTGTCTGCTGGTGGCGGCTGTGTGTGCTGTTGGAAGCTGTGTGGTGCTGTATGCTGCTCGCACTTGTGGTGCTGCTGGCGGCTGTATGGTGCTGTTGGCTGCTGTGTGTGCTGTTGGCGGCTGTGTGTGCTGGTGGCGGCTGTGTGTGCTGGTGGCAGCTGTGTCTGCTGGTGGCGGCTGTGTGTGCTGTTGGAAGCTGTGTGGTGCTGTATGCTGCTCGCACTTGTGATGCTGTTGGCGGCTCTGGTCCGTTTGCTCTGTCGGTGCTCCCAAGCTGATGTTGAGGCGCTGGATCAATGCTGGACGTTCCGTGTCGTTGAAGGCCTGCCAGCCCACTGTCGAGGCCCGAGGGGAAGGAGAGCTGCTCTGTTGGTGGCATCTTTGGGGCACTATCGGACAGGGTCGCAGCCAAATCTTATGAACGGGGAGCTCGACCCAAAAAGTAAATCTATCGACACAGCTCTAGGCGCGCTAAATGCGCCCACAATTCTGGAATGGAGTGTTGGAAATCCAAAGATTGCGTGTTTGATTTCGTTCAAGTTTTAATTAAGGGGAGTTGCGCCTCGGTTGCGCCTCTACTATTCGGCGTTTAAATCATTATTGGTGATTGCAAGGCATTGCTGGAATGCCTTGTATGAATGCCTGGAATTGAACGCCTCCGCGTTGCCCCAGACATAGTAAGCAGTATATATCTTGGCAGAATAGCGGTATTTTCGAACATCTTGTTTCAACCACACCATAAAAGTTCTGTTGAGCAGAGATTCCGCTCTCCAGATCCCCTACTCAACTAAGCGCGGGCACAGGTTTGCATTCGGAGGGCAAAATTCAGCCTGGGAGGTCGGAGGGGCATGTGCCCTTCCGAAAATATACCAAAACGATGCCCGTTGATTTGGGCCTAGAAGAGGTCCTTAGCACTGTCCGAAGAGGCTCATGTAGGCCATCAACTAATACTTATCCTATTCCTAGACGGCCGTCGAATTCTCCAAATTCCCATAGGCTCTGCAACTTCCAGAGTCCCTCAATTTCCAGCGGAACTCAATCTCTTTCAGGAGTCCATCAATGCCAGCGAACCACAACAGGACCCATGATGTCAAAGGTAGCCACCCAACTTTAAGAGACGCCACAGCTTTATGAGGCCCCTCCAGCTCCAAACGGTCACTCTGGCTTGAAAGTACATATCCAACTTTGAAGCGACCTTCCAGCGTTCGCAAGGGCTTCTACGACTTCATGGGGCTTCACGGCTACGGCTCCTACGGCTTCACTCCTGTTCCCAGTTGTTTCTCAAACCCTGGGGACTCCCCCAGCTCTCACGGCTCCTCAAATCCTTCAAATTCCCAGAGGGTTTTCATCTTCCAGGGCTTCCCCTTCAGATGTCTTGGGTCCTCGAAATCCCAGAGGTCCCTCAAATTGTCTAATTGCCAGTGTTTTCTTCCTCACAGGGCCCCCGAACTCCAGGCACCTTCCAGAGGCCATCCAACTCTTGCAGATATAATCCAACTCTATGGGACCATATAGCTTCAAGGGTCCCTTATGCTTCAGGGGCCACTCCAGTTTCAATTCAAGCAATCCCACCAACCCCTCCAAAACTTAGCCTCAAATACATCCGATAATCCTCCAGTGAGTTGAGACAAGATCACTTTTGGCGTGCTTAGCCTAAGATGTCTGGTTCAGCGTTATGTAAATCCCAAAGGTACTTTTTTCATCTAGTTCATTTTTGTTTGCTGCGGGGGGCGGGGGGGGGGGGTGCAACCCCTTGGCTGAACCTCTGCCTTTGAAAGTTGACTGGAGATAATGGCATAATATGCCTTGGGTCCGACGAGTAATTAAAAGAAGTCCCACACCTGGCAAAATTACTTTACACTGTCAGTGCGTACATCTGAAGTTCACATAAACTGATTACACAACAACGCATGATTACACAGATTGTGCGTGCACATGTCAAGCTGACGCATCAATCTTGCTCACAATCAAGCAAGGAACAGTGACCAGAGCCGATGGATGCTGTGCCAACAATCGGGTTTGCACCAAATGCTCCTAATTTGTGCTCGCGAACGTATGCGATTCGGGGAACTATTTAACGTGTACCGGTACGCACAGCCTGTGACGCAGGACTTCAACCCTATCTTTTACGTGGGGGGGGTGGCTTCCAATGTATCCTCCAGATTTGTGCTCGCCGCCTCTTATCATGCTATGATAGAGTTCTGAAACTGGTTTCTTTTCCTAAAGTTATTTAGCGCGTAGCATGCCCAACATTTTTTTTCGTTGGTTAGAAGCGACTCCAGGCGGAGATTCTGGAGGGCATGTCAGGCCAAATTATGCAGTTTGATGAGTTTTCAAAGCCAGTTAGTTAGCTTCACGTTATGTTCATAAGTACGGGCTTTTAGCCAACACCATTGATAAGTAACACATATAAAATGCACATATTGTGTCATAAAATATGCACATAAATGGCAGATGTGATTACAGGATAAGAAAGTACGGGGTTCGTTGTGGTCTTCAACATGATAATAATAAAGAAAGCTCCTGGCAACAATCAGATAGCTGTTGATTTATTTGGAATTCCCATAGTGAAGGAATAAAATAAATTCGGCATAGGCGGATCAAGGTCAGCTTTGGAGGGAAGGCATCCATACTATGTTGGTACGTTCAAGTAAAGTGAACGGTTCACAGTACTTAGAGAGTAGGCTAGCCTGGCTGTCCCTGAGGTTTCAGGCTGTCCCTGAGGTTTCAGGCTGTCCATGAGGTTTCAGGCTGTCCCTGAGGTTTCAGGTTGTCCCTGAGGTTTCAGGTTGTCCCTGAGGTTTCAGGCTGTCCCTGATGCTTCAGGCTGTCCCTGAGGTTTCAGGCTGTCCCTGAGGTTTCAGGCTGTCCCTGAGGTTTCAGTCTGTCCCTGAGGTTTCAGGCTGTCCCTGAGGTTTCAGAATGCGTGAAGTTGTACGCTTGTTCTTTCCACCGACTGATGCGCGAGATGTTGCGGGAAAACGCGAATCCAAGGTAAGGAAATAAGGTTATCCTATGTTGGTGACGTCGCCTATGACAATGTTCTCATTTGTACGGGTGACAATTTTTTTAGAAATAAAAACATTGTGGGAGGGGGACACATGGAGGCGGTGCTAGGACCAAAATCTATTCGAGCGTGGGTCGCCCATAGTAACCTATATAAAAAAACGATTTTATTGGGGCAAGCCAAGCCAACATGGCGGGGGGGGGGGGCGTCGGTGGAACGGCCCACGGAATGGGCGATTCCGAGAACCACGGAGCCGAGGCTGTGGCCATTCCAAGGCATGGGGCGATGTGCACGGCCCCTCGAGATGGGCTGGAAGTTTCTCTAACCCTAGTCCCCAGCTAACGATCGCTATATTTCCACTATCCGACTGCTTCAACGTAATTGAAGTTTAGAGCACTGGTATCAGCGCTTCGGTGCCCAACCCCACCAAGTCAGCCACCTATATCACCACCCCAACCGCATTCCTCACCACCCCAACCTCCTATATCACCACCCCAACCGCCTTCCTCAGCACCTCAACCACCTATATCACCATCCCAACCACCTATATCACCACCCCAACCGCCTTTCCCATCACCCCACCCACCTATATCACCACCCCAACCGCCTTCCTCACCACCACGACCACCTATATCATCACCCCAACCAACTATAACACTATCCCAACCACCCATGACACCACGCCACCACTCCAGCCAAAGTTATCACCACTCCAACCACCTACATCACCACCCCAACCATCCAACGTCACTACCCAAGCATCTATATCACCATCTGAACCATCCATATCACCACCCCACCACACTAACCATCTACATCACTACCCCAACCACTCCAGCCACCCATATCACCATTCTTAACAGCTCATATCACTGCCGCACCATTCCAGTCACCCGCGCCATCACCCCACCCACGAAGTCACCCATATCACCATTAACTACATCGGAGAATCTTCCGCCGGCGCGCGATACGGACCGCGCGGTCGGTGCTGGTGAATGACGTTATGTACGAGACGGCAGCGGAAGCGTCTGCTCTAAACTTGGCTGAACCTCCCACACAGCGTCGCAGGGTCGCCAGTCTGTCTGGAGCTGGACTGACGTCATGACACGCCCTCCCCTTACATCCGCCCACACACACAGCGTCGCAGGGTCGCCAGTCTGTCTGGAGCTGGACTGACGTCATGACACGCCCTCCCCTTACATCCGCCCACACACACAGCGTCGCAGGGTCGCCGGTCTGTCTGGAGCTGGACTGACGTCATGACACGCCCTCCCCTTACATCCGCCCACACACACAGCGTCGCAGGGTCGTCAGTCTGGAGCTGGACTGACGTCATGACTCGCCCTCCCCTTACATCCGCCCACACACACAGCATCACAGGGTCGCCAGTCTGTCTGGAGCTGGACTGACGTCATGACACGCCCTCCCTTACATCCGCCCACACACACGCGTCGCGGTCGCCGTCTGTCTGAGCTGGACTGACGTCAGACACGCCCTCCCTTCTCGCCACACAAAGCGTCGCGGTCGCCAGTGTCTGAGCTGGACTACTCAACTCGCCCTCCCCACATCCGCCCACACACAGCGTCGCGGGTGTCGTCTGTTGAAGCTGACTGACGTCTGACACGCCCTCCCCTTACATCCGCCCACACACACAGCGTCGCAGGGTCGCCAGTCTGTCTGGAGCTGGACTGACGTCAGGACACGCCCTCCCCTTACATCCGCCCACACACACAGCGTCGCAGGGTCGCCAGTCTGTCTGGAGCTGGACTGACGTCATGACTCGCCCTCCCCTTACATCCGCCCACACACACAGTGTCGCAGGGTCGCCGGTCTGTCTGGAGCTGGACTGACGTCAGGACACGCCCTCCCCTTACATCCGCCCACACACACAGTGTCGCAGGGTCGTCAGTCTGGAGCTGGACTGACGTCATAATACGCCCCTCTCCTTACATCCGCCCACACACGCACACAGATAATCTGAGAACCGTTCCCCGAATAGACGACAAAGGAATAGCCACTCGATTGCATCGCAACAGAATATAAAACGCCCCTGTATGCTATTAGAACAGTTTGCGCGTGCCTTGACTTGCACCGGTCCTCTTTAATAAACGGCTGCCCGTTGCAAATCCCTCCTTACTCATCCCCCAAGAGGACGAGCAAGTTAGCTGCGTCTTGAAACCTTGGAGGCCCTTGAATTTGTACTTTTGATTTGCACACTCGAACTAGTATGGCTCGTGAAACAATGAAAACCGATCATCTGCATGAAACCCACTACCCGTTTTCGTTCTAACTCGCCGTAATCGACCAACCTCGTTGAAATATCAATACTTGATGTGTGAATGATGTTTCAAGCTTGGGGTTCAAGTACTTTTTGGAACAACTTTTTGGAAGTTCAAACTGTCCTTAGATAACACAACAAAGGAGACAAAGGACCCGGTCTGGGTGTCATTTTCAAGTTTCGAAACATCAACGATTGATAAAAATGCATTGAGTTCTCCAATGGGCTTTTTAATTGAGCTGGATCGAAAGTGAATCAAGAGATATTATACCACACTTGATAACTCTTAAACAATAGTGACTGGGCTGCAGACAATTATCTCTCCTTCCCTTCATGCACCACTGATAACGTAGTGACATGACATCACTGAGAGCATGAATCATGATGAAGCACTTCACTAATGACACATTGTCTTAGAGGAAATTCAACAGCAACCTGGGATAGTAATCACTCCATATATCCCAATGCCGTATATATATATATATATATATATATATATATATATATATATATATATATATATATATATATATATGTATATATACATATATGTGTATATGTATATATATATATATCTATACATGTGTATATATATATCTATATATACATATATATATATATATATATATATATATATATATATATATATATATATATATATATATATTGTGTGTGTGTGTGTGTGTGTGTGTGTGTGTGTGTGTGTGTGTGTGCACATATCCATAGGTACACAGACATTCGCAACTTGACTGACGAAAACAGTACAAATGAAAAGGAACATCTTTCAAAAATTTTCCCTGGAACGGTATCTGTAAGAGCGACATTTACTATGACAGGTTTGAAAGGAAGAATTGGGAAGGGCAATGATATCTCAGGTGTTTAGTGAAACGGTTTGGAAGTAGTCCGCGAATCTCTCAGCGGAGGGCGAACGTTATCGGAGACCACCTCCACCCGGCAACGAAGTAAGGCCAAACTGTGACCGTTATGAACGCATGAACACACCCAGCCGTTTAGCTGCGGGCTGCCGAGTGTGAACCTCACGACACGTCTCCGTGGCGCCCGTCTCAGCGGGCTGCCGAGTGTGAACCTCACGACACGTCTCCGTGGCGCCCGTCTCAGCGGGCTGCCGAGTGTGAACCTCACGACACGTCTCCGTGGCGCCCGTCTCAGCGGGCTGCCGAGTGTGAACCTCACGACACGTCTCCGTGGCGCCCGTCTCAGCGGGCTGCCGAGTGTGAACCTCACGACACGTCTCCGTGGCGCCCGTCTCACTCACCCACGTCGCACACGAGCGAGCCCGGCTCCAGTTCGGCCAGGAACTGGCGCACGCGCGGCCACGCCTGGTGCTGCGACTCGCTGAACTGGCGCGCCTTCTGTCGGTACACGTCGTGCACGTACGTCTTCTCGAGCGCCAGCGAGCGTGCCTCGCGCTCGCGACGCGCCGCCTCCTCGTCCTCCTGCAGTGGCGGCATGGTGGCCAGAGCCTGTCGCACACGTGCCGAGCCGGGTCAAACGGCGACCCGCGCGGCACTACGGCATAGGCAACCCGCACGGCACCACAGCACAGGCAACCCGCACGGCACCACAACATAGGCAACCCGCACGGCACCACAACATAGGCAACCCGCACGGCACCACAACATAGGCATGCAGACGGCACCACAACATAGCCAACCCACACGGCACGACAGCATAGGCAACCCGCACGGCACCACAGCATAGGCATGCACACGGAATAGGACAATAGCAACCCTCACGACACCACTGTGTGGACTGCCAAATGGAACCTGCCAAAAATTGGAAGTATTGGTTCTCCGAGCAGGCGCTGATGGGAAAATGTGTGCCGCGTGCTGTGTGCCGGGTTTTGTGTGCCGGGTTTTGTGTGCTGTGTCCTGTGTGCCTGGTGCTGTGTGCTGTGTACCGGGTGTACGCGTATGTGTGTCGGGTGCTATGTGCTGTGTGCTATGTGTCGGGTGTAGGTGTATGTGTGTCGGGTGCTGTGTGCTGTGTGCCGGGTGTACGCGTATGGGCACCGGGTGCTGTGTACTGTGTATCGGGTGTAGGCGTATGTGTGCCGGATACTGTGTGATGTGTGCTGTGCGCTGGATGCTGGGTGTACGCGTATGTGTACCGGGTGCTGTGTGCTGTGTTTCAAGTGTACGTGTATGTGTGCCAGGTGTACGCGCATGTGTGTCGGGTGCTGTGTGCTGTGTGCCGGGTGTAGGCATTTGTGTGTCGGGTACTGTGTGCTGTGTGCTATGTGCTGTGCGCCGGGTGTACGCGTATGTGTGCCGGGTGTCCGTGTATGTGTGCCAGGTGCTGTATGCTGTGTGCTGTGTGCCGGGTGCTGTGCGCTGTGTGCTGTGTGTCGGGTGTACGTGTATGTGTGCCGGGTGCTGTGCGCTGTGTGCTGTGTGTCGGTTGTACGTGTATGTGTCAGGTGCTGTGTGCTGTGTGTCGGGTGTACGTGTATGTGTGCCGGGTGCTGTGTGCTGTGTGCAGTGTGTCGGGTGTACGTGTATGTGTGCCGGGTGCTGTGTGCTGTGTGCTGTGTGTCGGGTGCTGTGTACTGTGTACCGGGTGTACGTGTATGTATACCGGGTGCTGTGTGCTGTGTGTCGGGTGCTATGTACTGTGTACCGGGTGTACGTGTATGTGTGCCGGGTGCTGTGTGCAGTTGGCCCGGAGCGGTTGTGGCTAGGTCGGCAGGTGCTGTTGTAACAAGCCAGCCAATTATATTGTGCTGTTCCTTCCGTTGGAGCGCTAATAGCACCTATATGCTACTGGGATTCGTTCACCCATGCTTCGCTTTAGCGCTGCAATAGGCCGAGCTGGAGGGCCAAACATAATTCAGACGATGTTCTGCGCCGTGCCGTTACTCACGCTCCGGTCATTGTCGCGTGGATGGAGCGACCGCCTACGCCGCGCTTTGGCCGTATTGCGTTGGTGGCTTGCAGCACAAGCGATGTATTTAAAGTCCACCTCCAGTAAATGGGAACACGAGAAATGGTCATGCACGAATATAAATGTGCCTAGGGCTCCCCTGGGGATAGGACTGACATGATGTATGCGATTATCAAAACTTGACAACTAATGTAGTGTCTTTCAATGCAAATAGGTCACGCACAACGAACAGCGCACAATGAAATTGTCAAAGTGGATTTTTTAACCTGGTTGAAGGGTACAAATGTGTAAATGATTTTCCTGCAAGAAATGCATCATGACTATTTCATGGAGCATCTTATTAGAAAACAATTGGGCCGACAATGCTACTTTTCTAACGGTGACGACAAAGTCGCGGTATCGCCATTCTTTGCAAGCGATTGCTGAAAAGAGACGCTCTACGCCCCATGTCTTGCCCCAATGATCGCCTTTTGATTTCGAAAGCGGAGACCAATCGGGCTCGTATCATCTTAGCCAATGTCTGTGGACCGAACCACGACAACCTGACCACGTGTAATCCTTTGGACTGTGTAGTCCATTGGATTGAGTAGTCCACTGGACTGTGTAATCCATTGGACTGTGTAGTCCACTGGATTGAGTAGCCCATTGGACTGTGTAATCCATTGGACTGTGTAGTCCACTGGATTGAGTAGTCCATTGGACTGTGTAATCCATTGGACTGTGTAGTCCACTGGATTGAGTAGTCCATTGGACTGTGTAATCCATTGGATTGAGTAGTCCATTGGACTGTGTAATCCATTGGACTGTGTAGTCCATTGGATTGAGTAGTCCATTGGACTGTGTAATCCATTGGACTGTGTAATCCATTGGACTGTGTAGTCCACTGGATTGAGTAGTCCATTGGACTGTGTAATCAATTGGACTGTGTAGTACATTGGATTGAGTAGTCCATTGGACTGTGTAATCCATTGGACTGTGCAGACCATTGGATTGTGTAGACCATTCGGCTGTGTAATCCATTGGACTGTGTAGACCATCGCACTAATGTTGTGTGGAGCTGCGTAGCAAGGCGATGACTGTAGGTGGAGACGGGAATTTTGTTCCAGATCCCCCAAAATGACAGACTTAACTCAGCCACAAGACTTACAACCGACAGCAGGTGTCAATAGGCCGTGTCTCAATACATGGAGCATAGGGAGTCGACAGTCATTTGCAGAAATAATAATCCGAGGAGACCTCAGTGCACATTCAATTGGAAAGAGCCCAAAAGGAAATCAAGAATGTTTCTATTTTTACATGTGACTGTTTTAAGTACTTCAAGCTAACTTTGCCACAAGCCTGCTTGAGATCGCAAACAAAATCAATCTTGACTTGCTAAGCCCACGTGTCTCTTATGAGATTAATAGCCAGCGTGACATTCTCTCCAATATGTCGCCTGGCTCTAAACTCGGCTTGATCCTCATTTAGTGAGCCATGAATTGCATTACCCAGCCTTCCCGCCAATGCCTTAGTAATTCGTTTGCAAAACGAATTGAGAAAACTATTTGGCCTGAAGGTTTCAACCTGTTGCTTGTTTTACCTTTTGGGTAAAAGTGTTGTGATACTTAATACTTGTAAAATAAATTAAGCAAACTGATGACAGAACAGATCACAAACTGGGCTGCACATTGAGAGGAAACCAGCGGACACTTCTGCTGAAAGCCTAGCTATTCATCACTGATCGACGAGAAATGTGTTAATAAAATTAATAGGCACTACACGTAGAAACAACAATGCTCAACGACACTCCGGGCATAAGCAAGCACACTCTGCTACTAGCTGTCCTCTGTGTGGTAAGAACATAAACACTCTGCTACGGACTGTCCTCGATAAGGTAAGGGCAGAAACACGGTGCTGCGAACTGTCCTCTGTGTGATAACAACAGAACCGCACTGCTACAAACTGTCCTCTGTGTGGTAAGAACAGAACCGCACTGCTACGAACTGTCCTCTGTGTGATAAGAACAGAACCGCACTGCTACGAACTGTCCTCTGTGTGGTAAGAACAGAACCGCACTGCTACAAACTGTCCTCTGTGTGGTAAGAACAGAACCGCACTGCTACGAACTGTCCTCTGTGTGGTAAGAACAGAACCGCACTGCTACGAACTGTCCTCTGTGTGATAAGAACAGAACCGCACTGCTACGAACTGTCCTCTGCGTGGCAAGGTAGAAACACGCTGCTACTAACTGCCCTTGGCATGGTAAGGGCAGAAGTAATTCAGTTTTGAAGGGTAAGAAAAGGTAGAAAGTGAATTATTATAAGTCTTGGAAGGCAAACCAATCCCTTGCATTCACAGGGTGGCTACGAGGGGAATACACCAATTGCGAAACGTCTGATCGAGCCAGATTAATTGATCAGGATTTGCGCGGATTTGATCACGGTTTGCTCTAATGTACTTATTTCCGGAGCGAATTGGCAGAAATGTGCTTAACGAGGTGCAGGGTGCTTCCACAATTTTGTAGATGATGATCACGGAGCAAATTTATAAAAATGTTTTGTCCTGGAAACATAGCGCTGGATGCGCACTCGGACAAGGTAAACGACGTGCTGGAAGAATGCACATTGCATTTCGAAAAGAGCGATCGTTCGAACCCGTCCACAGCCGGAACTTTGGCCGACATTTGTTAAGCATCAACCGGTTGTTTTCAGAAGAATTGCAGGGGTGCGAGAGCAGACTAACTATGGATGGATTGAGCTGATCTTTGCAGGGCAAAACCAGATGCAAGCTAGGGGCTGGCTCAATGTGGGGTTTATCAGATACTTTGGGACAAATTATGATAGTTATATCTTTAGCAGTGGTTAAAATGCTTCATAATGGAGAAACACGCGACCTACTTAAACAAGTAGCAGAACACTATTACCCAAAAAGGTAAATATATCAACAGGTTGAAACCTTCAGGCCAAATAGCTGTCTCAATGCGATTTGCAAACGAATTACTGAGGCATTGGCGAGAAGCCTGGGCAATGCAATCCATGGCTCAGTAAATGAGGATCGAGCCCGGTTTAGAGCCGGGCGACATATTGGAGAGAACGTCACGCTGGCCATTGATCTCATAAGAGATGCACGTAAGCTTAGCAAGTCAAGATTGATGCAGCTTTGATAACTCGAGCAGGCTTGTGACAAAGTTAGCTGGAAGTACTTAAACACTCATTGCAAAGTATGGATTCGTTGCATATTTTCTTCAATGGTAAAGCATGATTTATGGGTGGAGTCAACGCATCCCCATAGGAGCCAAAGTTGCTATTAATGGTCATCTATCAATGTCATGCGCCATAGGCGGAGGACTCAGGAAGGGCTAGCCATCACGTAGTTCGTTGTTTATCTGATACATACCATTAGCATAAACCATACGAACAGATACATGCACCAAAGGAATTCGGTGTACAGATGCGGGTATTAAAATATATAGCTGTGTGGGTGACACGGTGATAATAATGGACTCAGCTCACTTCAGCTGAAGTAATCCTGTGGCCAACGTGAACCAATAGGCTATTGTCGGCCTCTGCACAGCGGAGTTGTGATTGTGCCAAGCCAGTACATTTCGCAGTGCAGAGCTCTTGGAATTGTGCCCGAAATTCAAGACTCAGTAGGGTTTGCCACGCAATGCAAATCAGAAGAATCGTGCGTGGCCGAACTTGACGACACGATTGGCTGTTTTGCGTCACAACTTGGCCCGGTGACAGATGTGGTCAGGGGCGGGTATATATATATATATATATATACACTTTTTCCTCTTCCAGATGCCTAATGATTAATTGACTACATCAAGCAAACTTGGTCCTGTGGTGGAGTGCGGCAAGAGCGCGTCACATCTTGTATCGGACTTGATTATTCCAATATTGACTCCTGGTCAAAACATATTTGACATCATCATAACATACAAACAAAACTCAACATATTTGTTGTATATACTGTGGGTCTTGTGAAGTTCAACACAAATCTGGCCTTACTCTTACCATATCCATCGTATTCAATGAGATATTTGTGTCCAGGTGTATGGTTTTCCAGGCGTATGGTTGTAAGCAGCGAGCTGACCCCTCTGTTTAGTCTGCAGCTTGATCGCTAGGCGGCATCGCGATCTTTGGACTCGGTGGATATTTCTTGGATTTAAGCGTTCTCAGGTGATTCAGTTCTACTGGCGTCCTTCTTGGTGTGAACTGGCCTTGCTTGAACAAAGATATCCTTGCTTGACCCCAAACAGACCACTGGAAATCATTAATAGACGAGTCGCCACAGCTGAACGATAAAACCGAATTGCTTCCGGACGGATCAGTGCGAAATTGGAGGAGCTACTTGTGACTGAGATGAAGAGCATTAGCCCTGTCTGTCCATCATTAGCTATATGCAGCAGGTACTTGCACGTTATTTTATGGGAAAGTATGGTGCACACGCTGGGAAAAAGATCAATACTCTGTGTTGCGTATGATGATGAACAAATTGGATTCCAATGCATTCCAAGCCTCAGCTTCTCGCCAACTAAGCGTATCGACCGAGCCCCGTGGTCGGCTGTGCTGTGGCGGCCGAGCGCCGTGGTCGGCTGTGCTGTGACCGGTCAGCTGTGCTGGGTGGCTTTGGGGATCGTCGGGTGGTTTTGCGGCTCGTCGGATGGTCTTGGGGCTCGTCGGATGGTCTTGGGGCTCGTCGGATGTTTTTGAGGCTCGGCTGGACTGCGGTCTTTTCTCATAGGCATGAAGAGACTGAGCCCTGCTCTTGAGCTCTGAACCCCACCGGCGCTCCCGTCAGGCAATGGGCGACCACAGCGTCCCCTCAAGTTAGGGGCCGTGGTAGTGAGACATGTACTATCTTCGTACCACCGCTTTTCAAAGAAGCGTAGCCTGCTTCATGGAAAATATCACACGTAGCTTTCCTTATCGGGACGTGGTGGCGGATGACGCAAGATCATTCAGCCTGAGGGCGTACTCCGACGCTTGAGATCGAGAGCCATCAGATTTCAGGCTATATCCTCACCGCTGTAACACTTTTCATCAAGCTCTGGCCTTCTCAAATGGACGCCATGGGCTCGAAGTGGTCGCAATTTTTGCTCGAGCAGTCTTCAACCGGAATAACTAACCAGCCACTCACACGGATTCGACGATCCCGATTGAGCTAGCCGGCCACCGCTCCCTCCTCATGTCTCTGTTCGCGGGAGCGGGGGGGGGGGAGCTGAGGAGGCTCCAGCTGGACCAGGCGCTGCGAAGCCTCGGCAGAGGCGCCCACTGTTGGAAACCAGCCTGCACGGCGAGCTAAGTGCGTCGCACAATCTGATTGCGCGTCGCCGGCACTGTCCCGGCCGGCCGATCCGGGCTCCGCGAAGCTCATCCAGTGCGTCCGGCTAGCACGCAATCAAAGTCACATCCTGCACAAGTTATGCGGCATCGACATTCACTCGGCTGAAAGCGGAGCCGGCCGGCCTTCGGCATCGGAGACCGTGTCTGCTGTTTGATGGCGGAGGGCGGTGAGCTTTGCGGGCACAAATAGCGCGTTCTGTTGCAGGGTGCGCGCCAGTCGGCATGTCGTAAATATTCCCGGCCACATCGCACCGACTGGTCCCCAGCTGCAAATCCACAGGCTAGATCGCATAAGGTGTCGCACTTCTCCTATTATGGCCGAGCGACGTGGCGCAGAACCTTTGCACGGCTCTTTCTCTCTCTCTCTCTCTCTCTCTCTCTCTCTCTCTCTCTCTCTCTCTCTCTCTCTCTCTCTCTCTCTCTCTCTCTCTCTCTCGCTCTCTCTCTCTCTCGCTCTCTCTCTCTCTCGCTCTCTCTCTCTCTCTCTCTCGCTCTCTCTCTCTCTCTCTCTCTCTCTCTCTCTCTCTCTCTCTCTCTCTCTCTCTCTCTCTCTCTCTCTCTCTCTCTCTCTGTCGAAGCTTTAGTCCTCACACATGCAATATGAGGCTTTGCAGAACGAAATTCTAACCCAGGCATGAGTAGTACGAAGATGAAAGCGAAGGCAGCGGATACGTAATCTACATAATCACTCAAGCAACGCGTCATACTCGGCACGTGATGCAGTACATTACCATCTGCTGCATTGTGCAGAATATTGTTTGGCACCATACAGCATGTGGTGCGGTAGGCTGCTGTGCATTGCACAGTGCAGAATATTGGTTTGTACTTTGTAGTATGTAGTGCAGTAGGCTTCTGTGCATTGCATAGCGCAGAGTATTGGTCTGACCTATGTTGTGCAGTAGGCTGTTGTTCGCTGCATTGTGCAGGAACACCGACAGCAATGCAATATAGATTCTTATTGCTGGAAAACAGCTGCGTTTGCTAACCATAATCCCCTTTTGCCGGTGTCGACCAAGCCAGGCCATTTTGGCTCAGCGATGGCCACATGATCGACAGTTTAGCGCGCTGCCTTAGCGTTTATGAAGTTGGCACTTCACACACGCCAACAAGCATTCGCATACGCAAAACGCAACGCTTAAACAGAACGCATGTGCTTTCTCCGAGCCCATGCAACTCTATTTGGAGCTACACAACGCCTCCGGATTTTCTCCAAAACTGGTGTTTCTGACATACCGCCGATGATAGCAAACTCAGTCTTAGCGTACGAAATTTGGCACAGTCTCGATAACACGTGCTCACCAGTCCATGTATTTACCAGAGCTAACTGGTTCGCTCAGTAGCAGCGCCGATGACCTCTGCATGCGCTCTCAGTGTTCTGACACGGCAGAGGCCGTGTACTTAGGCTCATGGCTGAGAAGTTTAGCTTGCTAGGTAGGGGCGAGTCATGTGGCTGGGTGGGAGCTCACCCTCAGGCTGGGTAAGTGCAGACCCTCAGGATGGATAGGCTCATACACTGCACTATTCTGCATTACTCTGCACTACTCTGCATTGCTCTGAACCACTCTGCTACTTATATGCTTTGCACGACCTTACTTAGCAACCAAAGAACACACATAAGCACAAACACACACAATAACAACCGCATGAAGTCATGCAGCAAAACAGTAATTTTCCTTAATTATTATATCCTCCCCATGCATAGTGGGTGGGGAGCCCATATCAGCCGAGACCCCAGTTCTCCAGGGGGCCTCTTGGAAAAGTATGCCGCCACTAAAAGACATTATTTTCTTATATAAAAGGAACCTGCCAAAAAGTACATAGAGCATTTAACACATCGTTTCCAACCTTCCATCATTATCGTCCTATCGTTCGTGAGAAAATTCAGCATGGAATAAATCGTTGAATACCTTCATTTTTTTACTTCCACAATTCCCAGAAACACGCTAATTCCCATTGGAAGAATGCACGAAGGAAGAATCGAAGGAAAGAAAGAAAGAACGAAAAATCAACACCACGAATTGAAGTACGCGATGGAAGATGGGGGTTGGAGAAGTCGATGGCATTTGCTTTGAATGTGCTGGGTCACAGTCCGTGGCTCAGCGGTCTCTTACCGGATACCGACAAACCGTTCAGAAATTTCACACAGAGTCCCACTTTTGCCACGCTGCTGACCATGTGTAAGGCTGCCGGCTGCCGCCAGCACGAACGACACAGGATAGCAGCAGCAGAGGTGTGGCAGAGCCCTCTCCGGCCGCCGACAGACGGGCGGAAATGTCGGCCCGACACGGGATAGCTGCAGCAGAGGCGTGGCAAAGCCCACTCCGGCCGCCGACAGACGGGCGGAAATGTCGGCTTGACACGGGATAGCTGCAGCAGAGGCGTGGCAAAGCCCACTCCGACCGCCGACAGACGGGCGGAAATGTCGATTCGCTTAGCAATCGCGTGCCGGGCCGCTAGCAGGGTTTAATTTCCGCTCCTGTGAGGTTGCTACAGGGCTGGGGGCTGGTCGGGCTGGTCGGGCTGGTCGGGCTCCGTCCAGTTCGGTCGGGCCGAACCAGCCCAGGAGGGCACTGTTTTCGAACTGTTTGCTGGGGGAATGACGGCTGGGCTGCTAGAGTAAACGCTACCTGGCCAGTTCAGATCATTTAAAGTTCCAATGGAACACAGGGAGTGCGAAGGAAGCAGGCGCCGACATGCTTTTCTGCGAAATTAACTCACTAGTCCAGGTTGGGCTAGACCACAACAGAAAAGCCACTGTTAAGCGAGAGGGCTAAACGAGATATTAACCCTTCTACTGATTCACTGAGCAGCCTGACTTCGTATGTACCGAAATCCATGTTCTGTAAGGCGGTTCCTGGATTTACCATTATGGTGTCCAGATGATTCTAGGACAAATGTACGTAAGGACAACTGTACGTATGACAGATGTACGTAAGCAAATGTACGTATGACTAATATACGTGAGCGCAAATGTACGTATGGCAAATGTACTTATGCGCAAATGTACGTAAGCGCAAATGTACGCATGCGCAAAAGTACATAAGCGCAAATATACGTAAACGCAAATGTACGTAAGCGCAAATGTACGTAAGCGCAACTGCACGTAAGCGCAAATGTACGCAAGCGCAAACGTACGTAAGCGCAAATGTACGTAAGTGCAAATGTACGTAAGCGCAAATGTACGTAAGCGCAAATGTATGTAAGCGCAAAAGTACGTATGCGCAAATGTACGTATGTGCAAGTGTATGTATGCGCAAATGTACGTCCATTCACGCATACGTACCTTCGGGTTTACGTACATTTGGTTAGGTACATATGACATACGTGCGTTTGCGGTAGCCGGACAAATGTACGTAAGCAAATGTACGTAAGCGCAGATGTACGTATGACAATTATACGTAAACGTACGTGTACGTATGGCTAATGTACGTAAGCGCAAATGTACGTATGCGCAAATGTACGTAAGCGCAAATGTGCGTATGCGCAAATGTACGTATGCGCAAAAGTACGTAAGCGCAAATGTACGTAAGCGCAAAAGTACGTGTGCGCAAAAGTGCGTATGCGCAGATGTACGCAAGCGCAAAAGTACGTATGCGCAATTGTACGCAAGCGCAAAGGTACGTATGCGCAAATGATCGGGTGGTGAGGCCAGGGTTCACGCAACAAGCTCTGCTTAGCAATAGAACCCTGGTTCGTAAAGTCGCCCCAGCAATAACTCGGACTAAATTTAGTAATAAAAAATACGTATGCGCAAATGTATGTATGAACAAATGTACGTAAGCACAAATGTATATAAGTGTAAATGTAGGTATACGCAAGTGTACGTAAGCGCAATTGTACGTAAGCGCAAAAGTACGTAAGCGCAAATGTACGTAAGCGCAAATGTACGTAGGCGCACAAGTACGTAAGCGCAAATGTACCTAAGCGCAACAGTACGTAAACGTGAAAGAATGCAAGAGCAAATGTACGTATGAGCACAATTATAATAGCAATAGCAAATGTACGTACATTTAGGCATACGTGCCTTTGCGCTTAAGCACATTTGGTTAGGTGCATATGCCATACGTACATTTGCTCTTACGTAAATTTGCGCTAAAGTAAATTTGGCATACGTACATCTGCACTTACATACAATTGTCATACGTACATTTGCGCATTCGTACATTTGCGCTTACGTACATGTACGCATACGTACTTTTGCGCATACGTACTTTTGTGCATACGTACATTTGCGCTTACGTACATTTGTGCTTACGTACATTTGCGCTTACGTACATTTGCGCATACGTACTTATGCGCATACGTACATTTGCCATGCGTACACTTGCGCTTGCGTACATTAGCCATACGTACATCTGCGCTTACGTACAATTGTCATGCGTACATCTGCGCTTACGTACATTTACTTACGTACATTTGTGTACGTACATTTGCCGTACGTACATTTGCTTTACGTACATTTGTCCGGTTACCTCTCCAGATATGTTCCACGCCTGTTTTTCTCAACATTTATCTCTCAGATGAACAACCTGCCCGCACCTGTTTAACACTAGGCGCAGCGAAGGTGATCGTGCATACGCACGGTGGACAGTGCCTGTTTGGCCACCTCCTCAAGACAGAGCGAACTAATCAGAAGCCAATAAGACTGAATGTTCAGGGCACTTGAGTGGAGTGGTGGTTAAGAAATTATCCAGAGTGACGTGGATAGGTCACATGTGAGGATCATCTGAGATCAAACGTGTTCACAACATTCAACATTCGTGTCGTAGCAGTCCATGACATTTTATATGAGTAGCTTTAGTCTTAGTCGATGTGACACGAGCCGATTAAAAAAAAGTGAAAATGACCTTAGCGTGGCCGAGTGGTCCGATAAAATCACCTGACTTGGAACGACAACGGTCTATAAATCGTGAGTTCTGATCCAGGAGCCCGCTCTACTTTACCGGCAGACGCCTGTCATGGGGACAGAGCTCTGAAAAAAACATTGCTGCGATGCCAACACTTCCTATCGAGGAGCGTTCTGAACTACTTGCTTGTTCTGATGGACAGGGGCGAAAAAAGTATATTATCAATTAAACTTGCCACAAAGTTCCCAACGTGACATAAATCATTTGCTGTTGGTTTCAACAGCTCCGCAGGACATTGGATGACGCTCGGATTGAACCGACCATCTTAACTTTTAAAGAGGATATCTCTGAAGTAGAAGTAGCGTGCCGATCGCAAGACCACTCGAGTCATACACAGTACACACCAATGCTGCATAATAGTACACGGGGACAATTCCGAGGGGGCTGCTCTGCCCGCTGCTCGAGAAAAGCGGTGCTGGCGAAACTGATTCGATTCTGACCGCCTCCGCTGCACGTGCCAAGATCGTTCGGCAACCTTGAACTCTGCGACCCGTCAAAGTCCGGAGGATGTTGCCCTGCGGAGCAATCGTGGGTGGCCTGGCGGTCGGTGTTCGGAAGATCAGATATTCAGGAGGTTGGGTGGTCGATATTCGGGAGATCAGATTCTCTGGAAGTCGGGTGGTCGTTGTTCAGGTCAGATGTTCGAGAGGTCGAGTGACCGGGCGGTCGGTGTTCGGGAGGTCAGACAATCGGGAGGTCGGATGGCGGGGCGGTTGGAATTCGAAAGATGAGATGTTCGGAATGTCGGTGTTCGGGCGATCAATAGCCGTACGCTCAGCGTTTGGGAGGTCAGACGTTCTGGGGGTCAAATGGCCAGGCGGTTGGGATTCGGGAAGTCGGTCGGCCGGGCGAGCGGTGTTCGGGAAGTCCGATGTTCGGAAGATTTGTATTCAGGTCAGATGATGGGGAGATCAGTATTCGGGAGGTCGGCGGACTGGGCGGTCGGCGGCTTGGTGGTCCGGCGGCAAGACTCGTGCTCCGTCAAGTGTAACGTGGCACCTGTCAATGAAGCCGCCATTGTGCTGCTGACTCGCGAGTCTGTACACTGTGCCCAGCAGTGGTGCGTACCAATGATGGGATCACGTCTGACGGGCGCCAGCGATGCCCGCGAGGCGCGGGTCAGTTTCCTGACGTCATACCGCCGCGCTGTTTTGTCACAGCCACGGCGCATTGCGTCTGTTCGAAGGTAAACGCTGGTTGCTGCCCTCAGCAACTCAGTTGGAAGAATCCAAGTCGATTGAAGATCTCGGACGGTGTCCGAGCTGCGTGCAGTCGCCGGCGCGGATTCCCGGCAGACCGGCTGTCCTGACTGTACGCTGTCCTGATTGTATGCTGTCCTGATTGCATGCTATCCTGATCATATGCAATTCGATAGGAGACAGTACAAGTATGAATGGGATCTCTGCTTCTCTGGCCGTTTATTTTTTGCATGTAAGCTCACCACGTGATTATAATATTGACCCCCGTTGTTACGCTGTTGCTTTACGTGGTGTCGCTGTAAATATTGTCGCGTGATTTCTTCCTCAGTATCCGAGTGCCGAGCCGACTTCCTTCGAACGGAGTTGTACCGTTTTTGGTTTGTCGTCTGCGACCTGCATGAAATGCCCTAACGGTCCCAGTCGTAGCAATATATTCTGATTCTAATTCTGATTCTGAATTCGGTTTCCCGAATTGCACAAGTACCAAGAACGGACTTATGAGACTCTTTTTGAAGAACCCGGCTATTGTGGTGGCGGCGGCATCTTCACATAGCGTGGCTGGCTGTGTGCCCACGTCTCAGAAGCTTCATCGAATCGATTGCGGGAGGGCAATTAATGTATGAAGTATTCCAAGTATTGGGTATTAAGTATTCCAAGTATTCCCCTTCCAAGTATTGGGGAAAGGGATGGCAGCTCCATATGGTCCCATGTCAAATATGTAAAATATATGGGGAATCTGGGACATATACGAAAGATAAATCATAGAGTGGAAATCGCCCTCTGAAAGGCGTGCTCACGACATCGACTGACACAACTAATGGGTTCCATCGCCCCATCGGATTTGTCATTTTTCTCCACAAAAATCACAACGAAGACAGCAATGTCGGCGCAGTTCTATCAGCACGGCTTTGGATCTCTGTCCACCATCGGATGGAGTTCGGAAGACGCGACTGTTCTGCTACTACCCAGGGGTGTGGGATCCTATTCAGTTGGGAGGGCTTCAGCCCCTCGAATTTGCAGCTCAGCCCCCTCCAACTTGGCAGCCAGCCCCCCCCCACCCCCCAATTCTGAAAGTCAAAAGCATGACATTTTGGGGCACGAATATTTATTTTTCAAGATCCCTGGTTATCATTGAGGAATAAGCTATTATTCGTGGCCGGCTTGATTTTTTCCGGTGCCGATATTATTTTGTTTTCGTCCAGCTCTATGTATATGGTGCCGCCAACGATAATTTGTTTCGGGGCCACGGTGCGATTTTTCGGAGCCCCGGCAGGATTTTTTCGGGCCGAGGCGCCAATTTTCGGATCCCTGAGGTGAGTTGTCAGGCTCTTGCGGGAGCCGCCGAGGCTTCGATGTATTTATATCGATGATGCATATTATTGGGGGCCATGACGGGAATTGTTGGGCGCAGCGCGATTTTGGGGGCCCGACGCGATTGTCGGACGCCGGCGCGAATTTTCGGCGCCCCGCTATATTTATTTGGGGCCCTCAACGTGAATTTGTGGTAGCTCAGACGGAACATTTTGGCTCCAGAGTGGTTATTTTGGGGGCCCCAGCACGGTTTGTGGGCATCCGGGTACGATATATGTGCTTCGGTGCGGATTCTCTGGACCTGCTCTATTTATATGGGACCAAGGCGTATTTTATCTTGGTAGCCCAACTGGAATTTTTGGGCCCCGATGGCCATTGTTGGGGCTTCATCGCGATTTTTTAGGGTCCCGGCGCAATTTTTCGTGCCCAGCGCATGTTTTCGGAGTCCGCTGTGCTTATTTGAGGCACCCGATGAAATTGTTTTTTGGAGCCCCGAGTGAAATTTTGTGGGCCCAGCTAGATTTTTGAGGGTGCGGTGCAATTCTCGGGAGGCCGCCCACCACCTCTCCGGAGGATGGAGAGCATCTTTCCCCTCCCCTTGTGTACGCCACTGTCATACGCCGGAACAGTCAGACCGTCACAATATCCCGACACTCGAACTAACGACCTTTCGGACTCCCCCATCCCCCACCACAGCCAAATTGGTGGTCGCGTGCCTGACGGTAACTGTTCGACCAGCTGGTCGGCGAGGCTACAACTGACCAGTGACGAGTGTGCGGATCAGTGACGAGTGTGCGGATCAGTGACGAGTGTGCGGATCAGTGACGAGTGTGCGGATCAGACCAGCTGGCCGGCGAGGCTACAACCGACCAGTGACCAGTGTGCGAATTAATCACAATACCTGGAAAGCTCCTTACCATCGCTGTATCCTCTGTCTCCTGACGACCAGTGACAGCAGATGAAGAACAGAAAGTTTCAACCGGAGAAGCTCCTTCCTACCCTGGACAATTTCCAGCTGGGAGCTGTACAAAATAGACATGAAGAAGCCTAACAACTACAGTGGCTTATGAAGACGAGCCAATTCCAGGTACGCTTCCCGGCCGACAGTCAGACGAGGAGCTCATTAGTTGTTGATTGACCGACGCAGCGGCCACTGGCCATTCACGCAGCTCGCGTTCGCCACCGGGGACGGTCGGCTGAGTGGCCGGCGTTGAGTGCACAGCCGCCACTCGAAGCCTCGGCAGTGTAGATTATGCGCACCGTAGCTTGGGTGTATCGTCGATGTGTCTTTCTGGGCTGTATCTGGAGCGCTGACGACTGCCCGCGGCCAGCGCGAATACAGCGTTCGCCCACCGCATCCTGATAAGCCGCATTCGAGGCGCACTCCTTCGAACATCGTCCAAATTTAGCATCATATCAGTTTACTTATCATGCACTTCGGAGCTCTGTATCAAATGAGTTTTCAGTTATCCACGTCAATTAGAAGCGTCAAAACAGGACACATTTAAAGCAATGCGCATTTCTGCGACGAAAAGCGCGGTACGGCTGAAGATTGTCACCGGGTGTCCGGGTATCGAAGAAGCACCGACATTCTAAACGAATAGATGCTGAGCTCTTCTCTCACACATCAGGTGGCACACAGCCACCTGAGCAGTCCCATGAGCAGTCCCATGAGCAGTCCCATGCTCTTAGCGCTCGGCGCACCAATGCTCTTGTGAATTCAGTGCGCATACGTGGAATGTGGAGCAGTCCGTCAGCGGTAGTCCGTGTGCCACGCTGGGAGACAGCGTCAATAGTTACAAAACAAGCGGCTACGCACTTGCTCCGCTTCGTTATGAAATTATGTCCAATCAGCTGGGGTGCGTTTGCGTCATGGAACATGCTGTACATCAATTGTAGGCCATTTTCTTCACCATGCGGACCACACTCGGCCACCGTAGGTCAGAGAGAGAACGTGACAGCCACCCCGTCACGATGCTTAGTACGGCGACGGTTCCAGCACCACAGTCGATGCACTTGTGCAGCCTTCTATGCTGCGTTACAGTGCGTCCACTCCAACTGCTCAGTCATGCCATATCGTACGTCGGGGAACAAGAGTGTTTCAGCTGATGGCTGCATAGTTGCGCGTGATGCACGGCGCCTCACCCCAGCAAGTGCGGGCAGAATACAATAAAGGACTCGTGATGTTGGCAATGTGCTGCTCCCAGCAGGGGAAATCGTCGGCGGTGACACCCAGAATTGTAGCGCATGGTGACGTCTTTATTTCACTTTCCAAAGTATGTGGAGTAATCTTCACCTACGCTTTGACGTCGTGATTTCAGAATTATCATTTATGCATAGGAGACGTTATTTTTAGCCTATTTTGTGCATGTTTATGTATTACAGAGCCTAGGTTTATTTTGACGTGTTGTTTAACACTTATTTATTTCATGTCACATCTGCGTTCAAAAACTGAGTGTCATCGTCGTACATAATTTAATATCTCCGTGTGACACGTACTGTGACAATTCGTTGGGAAATGCAAGGAAGAGCACAGGGCCAAATATAGAGCCGTGCACCACTCCCGGTGTACCGGTGTCACCTCAGAATGCTCAGCAGACTGCGTGCGATTGCCATGGTCGACGTTGTGCCATGGTCGACCACCCCTGGCCATGGTCGACGTTGTGAAATGCTTTTGAGGTGTCGACGGTGAATAATGACGTCACCATTCCCTTGCAGGCATTGCTGGTCGCATATATTACAGCATCAAGTATGGGCGCCCCCGTGTATATGACCAGGCGAAAGCCGTTTTTTTTCTCGCCGGCATAAGATATACGTACCGAATAGATATCGCACCAGTCGTGTGCAACTATAGTAGCGGCTTTCCACGGTGATGGAAAGTCAGAGCGCATTCAGTGTTGACATGCAGTAGGTGTGGGCCAATAACAGCACAAGTCATCCCAAGCATGGCGATTGAAATGCTATCGGCACCGCACGAGCGTGACGACCACATCGACCGCGGCGCTGCGGACAGCTCAGGTATCTCCGGTACGGGGAAAACGCTCCGCTGCAGACGCGCGGCAGCGGCAGGTGCGGCGGCAGCGTCTCAGCGGTGTGCGCCGCCGCCGCCGCCCGACTGCCCGCCACCGAGAAGCCAACACTGGCTAAGTGAGCGGTCAGTGTGTAGGGCCAGCCGGACTGCCGACTTGCCTGGATGTTGGCCTCAGGCCGGGGCTTCTTTATTGTATATATTGTATATTGACATGCATAGGGTGATCCACTATTGCAGTGGCTATTATGCCCCGAGTCATAGGTGAAGGAGTAAAAACAAAAACATAAAACTTACAGTCAAAAACATACATGCAAGCAGTCAAATACACACATACGTCAGTCTCATAATATTGCACTGGAGTAAAAACATGGTCAAAAACATACATACAGAACAGTCAAATACATAAGTAGTGTGTCTAAAACGTGGGACAGTCAGGTTGCCGAGCCAGCAGGTGCCGCTTAACGGCGCGCTTAAAATGTTGTGGTGTCATTTCAGTGAGCTCAGCTGGGAGCCGATTGTACATATCAGGCGCTCTGCACAAGAAGCGCCGCTTCCCAGTCTCACTCTTTGAGCGAGGAACATGAAGCAGCTGGTCTTGCCGTGTGCTCCGCTCTCGGACTGAGCTGTTCTTCCTGAAGCCAGATGCAAGTGTTTCCGGCTCGCCACGCGTCATGACCCTGTGTGCCAGGCTGAGTGTGCTGATGTCGGCAAGTTGTTGGGCAGTCAGCCAGTCCAGCCTCTCTCGCAGGTCAGACACGTGGTCAAATTTACGATGGCCAGATATAACTCGTACGCAAAAGTTCAAGATTTTTTGGACTTTATGCATGTTCCTTTTTGTGCCATTGCCGTATACCGAAATGCAGTATCTGACGTGCGAGAGGACAAGGGCCGTGACGAGTGTGGTGATCATGCCGTCTGGTATGAGGTTGCGGGCATGGGAGAGGCCGGCCAGGGTGCCTGTGCAGCAGCGGCTGACGTGAGACACGTGAGCGTCCCACGACAGAGTTTGGTCGAATGTGATACCCATATTTTTTTGCCTCGCTACAAGGCTCGAGGGATGCGTCACGGAAGGTGACTTGAAAATTTGGGAGGTTGCGCAAATTTTGGCGGCTTCCAAAGGCAATCAACTGATTTTTCGTCGCGTTAACCTTGAGGGCGTTCGCGCGGAACCAAACGTCCAAAGAGCCGAGAATGCTCTCCATACGGGAGATGAGCGCTGGGAGTTCGCTTTTGCCGGTGACTAGCACCTGGGTGTCGTCCGCATATTGTACGACGTTGCCTTCCGGTGAAAACAACGTCATGTCATTCGCGAAGACGCTGAACAGCAAAGACCCCACGGCCGACCCCTGGAAAACACCCATGGTGTTAACCCGTGGCTGTGATGCCCCTGAGCCCGTCAGTGTTACGCTCTGAGCGTGACCGCGGAGGTACGACTCAAACCAGGAGGTTTCAACGCCGCACAGTCGGAGTTTTCGCAGTAAAATATCGTGGTCTATGATGTCAAAGCATTTGCTTAGGTCTATCAGGCATAACAGCGAGATCTCCCCACTATCGGTGGCGGTGAGGATTCGGTCGGTGACTGATGCAGCGCTGTTTCCCTGGAGTGGTGGGGTCGGAAACCGTTCTGGGAGGCAGACAAGAGATGGTTGTAGGAGAGGTAGTGGTAGAGCTGCTCCTGCACCACCCTCTCTACCACTTTGGAATTGACTGGTATGATTGAGATGGGCCGGAAATTGGATGGGTCTGCTGTATCGCCGGACTTGTGGATGGGGTGGATAATGGAATGTTTCCAGGAATCAGGGAATTCAGACTGGGTTAGGGAGGCGTTGATGATGTGTAGTAGGACGTCACCGATAGCTGGGAAACTCAACTTCAGCACGCGGATACAAAGGCTATCCGATCCGCGCGCTGCTGAGCTACGCATGGTGATGATAGTTCGTCGTAGTGTAGTGAGGTCAATAGGCAATAAAACAAACGCGCAGGCTCCGACACGTGGCAGGCGGCAGTCAAGGGCCGGGACTTCGCCGAGAGCAGCGATTTCGGCAGCTACCTTCGGTCCCACAGACACAAAGTAGGCGTTCAGGTCATCGCCCGAAAGCTGGGGCTGGACCTTCTGGGTTGCCTTTTTGCTGGCTATGACGGCCCGCATATTACGCCAGACCGTGTGTGCACCATGTTCGTGTATCCGTTTTGTGATGTCGGAGCGTGTGTCGCGGCGGATGGCGGACCTGACAACTCGGTTGAGCTCGCGATATCCCGTCGATTCCCTCCCTCCGTCACGCAGCGCCTGACGGCGCCGGGCCATGAGCGCTCTCGTGTCAGCGGTGACTGGAGGTGCAGTGGGACATCGCATCACATCGCGTCGAACCAGCGGCCGCCAGCTGCCGCCAGCTGCCGCCAGTCGTCAGCCGATTTCAGCTGACGGCTCGGCCGAAGCGCAGTCGTGTCGGCTCCGTGCACGGGATGTTCGTGCGCAGTCGTGTCGGCTCCGTGCACGGGATGTTCGTGATATTGGCCGCATGCCGTGCCGCCGTGGCCGATGGATGATGAAGTGGTGTTGACAACTACTGTCGGCCGGCAGTGTCAGCACGTGCCACGTGCCTGTGCACGTGTTCCATCTCACCAGGGAGGCACAGTCTCTTCACCGGAGACAGCAAGCAGGCCCGAGGCCACCTGACCTATGAGCACACAACGGTGCATTGCGAAGAACAATGGCAAAGGCTGGATCAAGCCTGAATGGTGGGACGGCTACCACCACAGCTGCCTTCTGAATTGTTAATCTTACGAGCCGTAGTAAGGCTCATAATTCAGAAGGCAGTATGGGAACACGAAAGCACCAGCACTGAGGGCCAGAGCCGCCTCGGAACGACGGCTCATAGCAGTTCCATGCGGGCAGTCCTACCAACGATGCATCGTTGAATGAGCCTTTGGGGTGCACCGCCATCCAAGTGACCATGACCCAGATGTTCCACAGGCATGCTCCACAGACAGCCGGGGGACGGGGATGGCGGGACAGTGAGATGGGCAGATGAGGTAGCCGATGCCGAGACGTTCCACAGGCATGCTCCACAGGCAGCCGGGGGACGGGGATGGCGGGACAGTGAGATGGGCAGACGAGGTAGCCGATACCGAGACGTTCCACAGGCATGCTCCACAGGCAGCCGGGGGACGGGGATGGCGGGACAGTGGGATGGGGCGGATGAGGTAGCCGATACCGAGACGTTCCACAGGCGAGACTGTAGCTGGGGGACGTGGGATGGTGGGACAGTGGGATGGCGGGGCGGTGGGATGGGACAGATAAAGCAATCAATACCATGTGGCTGGCACCCCGGCAGGGGGTGCCAGCCGGGGTGCCGAAGCTGACTGGCCGTACTGGGTGCCGAAGCTGACCGAGACTCGCCAGTACGGGTCATAAGCGGATCTGACAGCTCTGTTGACATCTCTGTTGCTACGTGAATCATGGCCGGTAAAAACCAGTATCACGAGGTCATGGAGAGGGGGAGAGTACTGGAGTCCCGCTTCAAGCACTGTATTTAGGCCTATGGTAAACACCAGACATTTTGGCACCAAAATATATCATGAATTCTCCTTCTTATGTCTGAGGAGAGGCCTCCCAAATATTTAGGAGGGATCCAAACCCTTGCTGATTGCTCGTAAAATTGTGTCTTTTCCTGTGTCAAAAATTTCGGCTTCCGAATACAAACCGTGCCACGGAAATAGAGTGAGTCAGTAGCGCAACCAGGGGGGGGGGGGCCAAGGGGCCATGGCCCCCCCCCTAAATTTTTTTGGGGCCCGCTCCGAGCCAGGGGCCCGCGATGCGGGCCCCTGGCTCGGAGTGGGCCATCCTCCTCAGAGCCCTGGCTAGGGGCCCGCGAAGCGGATCTGTGGCTCGAATCAGGGGCCCTTTGAGCCAACTGAAAATCTGGGGGCCCGTTTTAACCAGGGCCCGCCTCGAACCGGGGCCCCTGATAAAGGAAAAGTGCTTTTATTTCTGCGAAGTTTTACAAACATAGGGGCCCGCTCAAAAGTAAGTGCATGTTTTCCGCAGACTTTTTTAAAACATGAGGGGGGCCCGCTTGCGAGGGGGCCCGCTCTCCAACCCTCCAACTGAAATCCTGGTTGCGCTACTGTCCCGCGCCCTTGACTCCCGATCATCCGACCAGTAATTCGTCGGAAAACTCATGGAAACACTGGGATTCGAACCGTTAGACGCTCGTGGCCAAACATTCCGGACCAAGCGACGGCTTCCCCGGACAGCGTTTTACACCGGCTGTGTGGACACGCACCTACCACGACTCCACGGCGCAGCGGACACACTGGTGCGAAAACAAAACGCCCGACGGCGCCAGCGGGTGCATACCAGCCTGAAACTGGCGTGAATGTCATAATATTCGAGGAACCCGGCCGGCTGAGCAGGCGGCAGGTGGCGCCGCGGCGGCCGGCCGGCTCGACCGTGATCGGTCCGGCGGAGTGACGTCATCGTTGTGCGTCACACGCCACCGCAGATGCAGTGGAGCGCTGTGTCGGACGACGGGTGGATCTGTCGGACAAAGTTGTCTTCGATGAGGCTTCGTGACAGCGGTGGAGGGTTGTGTATATTCGATGTCGCCAATAGAACACCAACTGGGTGGACAAATTATAATCATTACGTCTATGAAAATGCATGAATAGTATGGGCTCATACTGGCTTCGGCAACACCAATAATTGTGATGGCAACACCAATAATCTTGGGAAGCTGTCACCTATGCTTCGTAGTAATGCAACACCGGAGAGGGAACTATGTGAATGTGCGGACACACGCTAATATATATATATATATATATATATATATATATATATATATATATATATATATATATATATATATATATGCGGGCAGTCACGTGATGTTGCCAGGGTCACGTGACATCATCACGTGACATGATCGCCTGGCATTGATTCATTGATTAGAAACTAACCCGCTGCCCAACTGCTTCTGCCACAAAGCATTGTTGCTTGTCGGAGGCAGTGCTTTAACCAGGGACAGATGCCTACAGAGGAGGCACTGGGGCACGTGTCGGGCCCCTCTCCCTTGGAAAGACGGCGCCGCGCTGGCCGGGAAAAGAGCGCCCCTCCAGCAAAAGTCGAGTGCACCCTTTCCCCGCTGAGTTGACTGCTCAGCCCAGGGCACCCTGCAGTATGCTCGAACTCACCCACCACGCCACCTCCCCAGCTCAATGATTTTTTTCTTCAGCGAAATGCTTTGTTTCCAGGGACTTTGGCAGTGGCACTTCTTCAGACGAGTGCCCCGTGCAAACTCTTGGATAAGCCTCTGAAATATATACATCGCCTTTCTCCTAGCCAAGACTTAGTAAAACAAAACATATGCACAGTTAATTAATCTTGGTTTTCCTCCGTATTTTAAGCATGGGCGTGGAAACCGGGAAGGGGGACGGGGTAGCGCTCCTCCATCTCTAACATTGGATGTGCTTAGCATTGATCCTATGGGCGTTGCATGGATCTTGCCCCCCCCAGTTCCTACGCCACCGCTTTCCAGCAAAGTAACCCCATACACTTTAAGGTTTTTGAAAGCTCGCCAGCATCCGTACGTTACCCGCACGCAATGACGTCGCCACCTGCAGGTTCCGGGTGAGGTCCAACCACAGGGGCGCTGGAACGCTTTCAAGTTACATGGGTACGACCGCGGTCTTCTATATCTTCGTTCTCGTCACCTGGCCCTCCACTTAACGTTAAAAACTCTAATTTTGCAACGTTGGTCATGGAATCCATTTTTTTCTCTTTTTTCCAGTCAAAATGTTCAGTTCAGTTGTTTGAAAGCTCAACCTCTGCTGTTCCCATGCTCATATTCTCCTGTGTAACCCACGCACAAGCAGCCGACCCCCTCACCTCCCCATCGTATAGACAAAGCTACGTTTTTCCATGGTCATAAAGTGGAACGTTATTACGCGGGTTCCATACATGTTTACCTTTGCTGGTTAGCGTTCATACCTTACAAATGTCCATTGGTATCCAGAAAGCCTTTTATTCAGCAGCCAGCAACGAAAGCCGCAATGAAGATGGTTCCAGCACTATCAATAGAGGACAGACAAATTGTGTTGAAATTCACCATCCGTGTCATTTCAAAGGTAACACATGTCAGGACAGGTCAGGCAAGCAGAGAGTCGGCACAGGACCATGCAAAGCAAGTGCGCATTAAATGCTCCTAAGGGCAGGGAGATGAGGCAATATCGATGCCCAGAAATGAAGATTTTGATTGTTATTATTTTAACTAGTATATACGCACCCATCAGTATATTTTGATTGGAAATAGCACGGTGCCTGAATAGTTGTTTTAAATTCATACCTTGGCAACATAAAATATTGATAGCACGAACCAACTTAGAATGTTAAATATATTAGCGTGCATATGACAAGTGAAGCACAATCTCGTGGTCCCCTTGGTACATTGGAATGATCATGATTTTGTGACGTTTGTTTCATTAGCATTAAAATATATCATAGTGACGAAAATTGAATAACATGAACAATAACTTGCCATTTTTTCCTACCAAATCTAGCGTGGTTTTTGTTGAACAGAAGTTATTTGTGCGCATCAAACACATACGGTATATATTTCATATAACCTGGTGGTTTTTCTGCTTTCTCTCGTTGAAAGTAACTCGGAATGGAAAATAAGCTGCTACTTGTCGAGACCCATCGTATAGTACAGCACAAATCTACGAAGTCGGAGCAAATCAGACGTTGTCTGTACTTAGTGGGGGCAGCAATGGGGTTTCATTTGGGATATGAACCAAACACGGTATTTACAACATCAAGCAGAACTTAAATACGAATTTGACAGGCAGAAGAAATCGGGACAATATCTATCACGAGTCATTGAATGAAATGCCTCTTGAAGATATTAACCTGATTAGTATTAGTTGATGCTAAGCTGCGCAGACACCTAAAGTAAGTGCACATGAAGGTAAGTGTCTGCTGTCTTCAACCCGGGCTGCTGTCTGCACCGGCTGCTGCGCCCTCGGGCCAGTTTTCTCTCGGCCACTAAGTTTCCCGAGCCAGCTGCCTTTTCAGAGCACGTCCGGAAAGCCCGACACTCGACAAATTTCCGAAGGGACAAAATTCTCTAAATTCGGAAAACTGTCCTCCCAAGCTTCGCTCCACTCGGGCAAAGCCATCGTCCCAACGGACCTCTGCCCCCAAGACATCTGTCCTCTCTGGCCGCTGTTTCCTCGGGCCGCTGTCCTCCCAGACATCTGTCCTCCCAGACATCTGTCCTCCCAGACATCTGTCCTCTCAGACATCTGTCCTCCCAGACATCTGTCCTCCCAGATATCGTCCTCCCAGACATCTGTCCTCTCGGAACATATGTCCTCCCAGACACCTGTCCTCTGTGGCCGCTGTCCCAGGCCGGTGTTGCGCTGACCCTCTCGTCAAGGTCGGTCTCGGGTCGCGCGCCGCCTGGCAGCTAGAGACTCGAGACGGCCGACAGGGAAGGGTTGGGAGGTGCGCCGGGTGCCATTGTTGAAATACACCGCGTCACCGACGGTAATGCGACACGGCAGCTCTCCGGCGGCTGGCCCAGTTGTCACGTGGCACTGTGTCGGGCAGACGAAACAGGCACCGCCTCCCAGGCGGTCCGGGGTGTCACTGTCTCCGTACAGCGGGCCGACGGTGATTGTCGAGGCGGTGAAGAGGCTTCTGACGCTTCTGCGCACGCCAGCGGGCAAGTGATGAGCGCGAGCGTCGACAGGAAGGAGAAATCGCCGTCCTAAATACGTGCCGCTCCGGGAACGATACACTGTGGGTTTAATCTTTGTTTTACGATTATTTCTTAGCTTCTTGCGGAGAGAATGCGTATGACATCGTTCACTAGCGCAACCAGGGGGGGCCAAGGGGCCATGGCCCCCCCCCGAAATTTTTTGGGGCCCGGTCCGAGCCAGGGCGTCACGTCAGACGAGGCGGGCGGGATATGGTAGCGTCACGTCAGACGAGGCGGGCGGGATATGGTAGCGTCACGTCAGACGAGGCGGGCGGGATATGGTAGCGTCACATCAGACGAGGCGGGCGGGATATGGTAGCGTCACGTCAGACGAGGCGGGCGGGATATGGTATCGGCACATCAGACGAGGCGGGCGGGATATGGTAGCGTCACGTCAGACGAGGCGGGCGGGATATGGTATCGGCACATCATACGAGACGAGCGGGATATGGTAGCGTCACGTCGGACGAGGCGGGCGGGATATGGTAGCGTCACGTCAGACGAGGCGGGCGGGATATGGTATCGGCACATCAGACGAGGTGGGCGGGATATGGTAGCGTCACGTCAGACGAGGCGGGTGGGATATGGTATCGGCACATCAGACTAGGCGGGCAGAATGTAGTAGCATCACGTCAGAAGATGTGGGTAGGACGTGGTACCGTCGCATCCTTGATGGACCTGTCATGGATTAAGTGGTGAATCTGGATCGCTGAGCCATTCTCTTGAGTTATTGGTTCATACATTGTACCGTTCTGTCATTGTCAGGGCCTCCTCTAAGGAATTTTCACTAGGTGGGATTTCTTGCTCATACCGAATCAGTATAATATTGCATTACTGGCGGATCTAGCCCACCTGTTTGGGGAGGCCAACTTTCGGCGCGGACCCAGCCCTACTCCCCCCCAGTGACGTAGCTAGGGTTTGCGTCACGGAAGGGGAAACGGATTTGGAAGGTGCTCAACCTACCACTATTTTTGGTTTAAATGCACCGGATATCGACCACAATTTTTAAAATGTCATATTTTATATAAAATGATTAGTGACCAACGTAATTGTCCTATGGAAGGGGCACAATCCATCACCATCGTTTCTGAGCCACATGATTTCAACCCTAACTTCCCCACCCTGTTCGATGGTTTTTCTTTTGGTATCCCTTGATAAATCGCCCCAGGCTGCTGAAGTTACACGTGTGCAAATCACTCAGAAATTCAAAATTTTCCAATATCAAGCATTCCAGTTCTTAACGCCCGGTCGCCTCCACGCCAACGTTCGTGCACGTGTACGCCCATCCTGCGCATTCGGCGTATTCGACACACTTCGTGCGAATTTACTGTTTCTGCTAGGCCTCCTGCGATTTGCTAATTGCTACTACATGATAGTCTTGCACCATATTTTACGCGAAGGAATACTTCGCATGGGGGTTCGCTGGGAAATTAAAAAAATTAACTTCGATAATTAGTTATCTTCTTCCCACATTTTCTGGTGGTTAAGAAATACGGATACCCGCTGGGCTTTGATGCACTTCATCTCTTAGGTTAAATATGCTCCCAGATTGGCTGTCGAACCGAGACCCTTGCTCGATGTTCATTTTCTTGGACCCGTTGTGTTTTCTCCGACTACGGATGTTTTTTTATGGCGCCAGCCAATTTTTGTGATGGGCCCGGCACGTTTTTAAGACCCCGGCACTCGTTAGGGTTGTGTTGCTTTGTTGTGCAACGATGAATTTTACTAGGTACCTGCGCGTTTCCGAACATCCCGATGTGTTTATTTAGTGCCCGACCTTTTTGTTCTTTTTAGGTCTATGACGCTTTTTGCGAGCCCAGTCTGTTTGTGAAGCCCTCATGCGGTCTCATGGCCCCAGTGTGCTTTGAGGGCCTCCGGTGTGTCTTTTAAAGCTCCCGGTTTGTTTATTTAGGGATGCAACGCATGTTTAAAGGTCCTGCGAAAGTATTGCTTTTTGTGAGACTTGGTGCGCTTTGACGGTCCGGTGCCTTTTCGGCCTCCTTCCGTTGTTCCCTTGGGGTCCTGCTGTGTTTATTTGGGGCTTCTGACGCACATTTGTGGGACCCTAGCACGACTTTGGGGTCTCCATAGCGACTGTTCGGGCCCAGGGGCGTGGTTCTGAGGACCCGACGCCAGTGTTCTGCGCTCGACGCGATTTTTGGGGACATCTTCTGGATTTTTGGTCCCCCGACGCCGTATTTTTGTGTCCCGCCGCGATTTTTCAAGCTCCAGTGCGTTTTTTTTGTGTGTGTGTGGGGGGGGGGGGACCGTACGCGATTTTTGAAGGCATCTGGTGCTATGTTTGGGGATCCAGAGCGATCTTTCTGGCTCAGACATTAAACAAAAATCACTCCTTACCTTGGAGGGCTCCGACTTGATATTTTTCGGGTCCCCATGCGACTTTTGGAGGCCACGCTCTGCTTATCTGGGCCCTCGACGCCAATTTTTTTGGGGACTACCGACGGAAATTTTGTGTCCCGAATCGATATTTGGGGGATCTGCCGCGACTTCGCGGGGCGCGTTGTACTTAGCTGCAGTCCCATAATGCGATTTAGGCGGGCCCCGGTGCAAATTTTTAGCCTCGGCGTGAGATTTCTGGGACACACTTTATTTATTCGGAGCCCCCACGAGAATCCAGAGGGCCGTTTCCGCGAATTTCTGGAGCCCCATCGCGATATTTAGGGACCCCGGCACGGTTCTTGGGAGACCATCCCACTCAACATGGAGGTGTGGGGGTGGGTGGGGGGGGGGATTTTCCTCTTTGGTACGCCACTGCGGCTGCTCATCGAATTTTTTTTGTTCAGCCGATGGCACCCTTTAGAGTAGAAAGACCCTTCGGATAATTTTCTTTCGGGACCTGTTCTTAATTTTCCGGTGCTCGTGTTGATTCGATCGAGTCGCAGTGTGATTATTTTTGGGGGATATATTTCTATTTTTCAAGGCCTCTGCGATATATTTTTGATATTTTTGATATGTTTTGGCCCCGATACGAATCTTCCGGCTCCTCGTGCGATTTTTTTCTCGGTGGCTCGGCAAGTTTCTTCTTCGGATCCAGACGGATTTTTGGGGGTCATTGACGCGACTTGTGAGACCGCAGAGTGTATTACGGGTAAGAATTGATTTTTGTGGGTCAGCTGTGACCTTTGGGGTCCCTGTGCGACCTTTTGGCCCCTAGAGTGATTTCCAAGGGCTGCGACGCGACTTTGGGTCGCAGTGCGATTTTTTTGGGCCCCGGCGTCATTTGTTCGGATACATAGTGCGAAGTTTAGCGGCCTCGACACATTTTTAGGGGCCCAATACGTGTTGGGGGCTATTGGCACGATTGTTGAAGCCACAAAGTTATTTTTCATATCCGGATTGTTCTCTTTTTCGTTGCCCTGGCTTCATTTGTTTGGGGTCCCGCGAGGAGACTTTTGGGCACCGGTGCGACCTGTCGAGCCTCCTGTGATTTTTATGGGCCCAGGCGTGATTTTTTAGGCCCCCAATGGAATATCTCGGGGCTCGACTTGTTTTTTGGGGGGACTTCAGCACGATGTTCAAGGACACCGACAATACTTTTTTTTGTCTTAGTATGATTTCCAGGCGCCCAGGCGCGAGCTTTTGAGGCCACCAGCGTGATTTTCAGGGGACCCGGTCCAACATTTGGGGGTCAAGCGCGATTTTATGGGCCCGGCCCGAACTTTTGGGTCCCAGTGTGATTTTCAGGGGCCCGGCTAGTCTTGTTGGCCTCCCAGCGTCATCTTCAAGGGGCCCGGCGATACTTCTTGAGCTCCAGCGTGATTTCTAGGGGCCACGGCCCATCCTTTTGGCGCCCACAAAGCGTTGTTTCAAGGGGCCCCAGCCCGACCTTTTGGGGTCCACAGCATGACTTTCAGTATCCTCGGCACAACTTTTCTGGCCCCGAACAAGATTTCCAGGGGCCGGCCAGACTTTTTTGGTTCTGAGCCATATTTCAGGGTGCCGGCCAGACATTCTGAGACCCCCATTGTGATTTTCAGGGCCCCCTGTACGACTTTTCGGGGGCCCCGGTCCCACATTTTGGAGCCAAAAGCGTCATTCCCAGAGGCCACTGAAATATTTTTTGGGTCCCCAATGTGATTTACAGAGGCCTCAGTGTGATTTTGGGCCCCCGGCGACATTCACAGGGGCTCTTGTGCGATTTGTAGTGTTCTCAATGTGCTTTTCAGGTACCTCGGCGTGAATTTTGTGGGCCCAAACGGGATTTTTAGGGGGTCAGGCGCATTTTTCCGAATCATTTGACTGAACTGAATATAAACATGAAGCTAACTTGATGGACGTTAAAAATGCACCGTTCCAAGGAAAAAATCACTTCCTCTGCCGGAACTACGCGAATGTTTCTTGATTGCTTTCTACATTGATCTCCCTTTGACTAGGTGGGATTTTTCACTCCACTAGGTGGCATTTCACGGCACTAGGTGGGACGCATCCCACCTAGTTAACATGTTAGAGGAGGCCCTGGTCATTGCTGGTCTTCTGATCAAGTAGGATGCTCTGTCGACTACAGCTGGCAAAAACATCGTAGTCAGGATTCCCGGGCTTATTAAGATCTGGTGTGGCAGTTATTATTACAACTGGAAAGGTGGAAAGAAACCTCACATGAACACGGCTGAGGATACTGAGCTGAGGTGGCGATGTCATGCCTGCACTGGACGGCAACTCTGCAGTGGAAGGACTCCCGCACTGGGAGACTCCCAGCGGTAGTGGGGGGCCTCCATACGGTGGAGACTCCCAGCAG
The DNA here is from genome assembly GCA_034440615.1 of Ashinkailepas kermadecensis. Classification (NCBI taxonomy): domain Eukaryota; kingdom Metazoa; phylum Arthropoda; class Thecostraca; family Neolepadidae; genus Ashinkailepas; species Ashinkailepas kermadecensis. Next base: position 42,420 of record JAOTOM010003284.1, read on the forward strand.
TAGTGGGGGTCTCCCTGCGGTGGCAGAGACTCCCAGCAGTAGTGGGGGTCTCCCTAGGATGGTGGAGACTCCCAGCAGTAGTTGGGGTTTCCCTGCGGTGGCAGAGACTCCCAGCGGTAGTGGGGGGCCTCCATACGGTGGAGACTCCCAACAGTAGTGGGGGTTTCTCTAGGATGGTGGAGACTCCCAGCAGTAGTGGGGGTCTCCATACGGTGGAGACTCCCAACAGTAGTAGGGGTCGCTCTAGGATGGTGGAGACTCCCAACAGTAGTGTTGGTTTCCTGTGCTGGCGGGACTCTCAGCAGTGGTGGGGGTCTCCCTAGGATGGTGGCGACTCCCAGCAGTAGTGGGGTTCTCCCTAGGATGGTGGAGACTCCCAGCAGTAGTGGGGGTTTCCCTGCGGTGGCAGAGACTCCCAGCAGTAGTGGGGGTCTCCCTAGGATGGTAGAGACTCCCAGTAGTAGTGGGGGTCTCCATGCGGTGGTGGAGACTCCCAGCAGTAGTGTTGGTTTCCTGTGGTGGCGGGACTCTCAGCAGTGGTGGGGGTCTCCCTGCGGTGGCAGAGACTCCCAGCAGTAATGAGGGTCTCCCTGCGGTGGCAGAGACTCCCAGCAGTAGTGGGGGTCTCCCTAGGATGGTGGAGACTCCCAGTAGTAGTGGGGGTCTCCATGCGGTGGTGGAGACTCCCAGCAGTAGTGGGGGTCTCCCTGCGGTGGCAGAGACTCCCAGCAGTAGTGGGGGTCTCCCTAGGATGGTAGAGACTCCCAGCAGTAGTGGGGGTTTCCCTGCGGTGGCAGAGACTCCCAGCAGTAGTGGGGGTCTCCCTGCGGTGGCAGAGACTCCCAGCAGTAGTGGGGATCTCTCTAGGATGGTGGAGACTTCCAACAGTAGTGTTGGTTTCCTGTGGTGGCGGGACTCTCAGCAGTGGTGGGGGTCTCCCTGCGGTGGCAGAGACTCCTAGCAGTGGTGGGGGTCTCCCTAGGATGGTGGCGACTCCCAGCAGTAGTGGGGTTCTCCCTGCGGTGGTAGAGACTCCCAGCAGTAGTGGGGTCTCCTTTGGATGGTGGAGACTCCTAGCAGTAGTGGGGGGTCTCCCTAGGATGGTGGAGACTCCCAGCAGTAGTGGGGGTCTCCATGCGGTGATGGAGACTCCCAGCAGTAGTGGGATTCTCCCTAGGATGGTGGAGACTCCCAGCAGTAGGGGTCTCTCTAGGATGGTGGAGACTCCCAGCAGTAGTGGGGGTCTCCCTGCGGTGGCGGTGGATCCCTGCAGTGGTGAGGAGGATCTGTGCATATAGAGGAAGGACTCCCTGCAATGGTGGATGACTCCATTGAGTGGTAGGTGAGTCCCTGCAGTGGTGGAGGAATTCCTGTAGTCGTGGTGACTCCCTACAGTGGTGATGGATTGAATGCATTGGTGGAGGAGTCAATGCAGTGGTGGGGACTTCCTTCAGTGGTAAAGGAATTCCTGCAGTGCCGTGGCGGAAGACGACAATAATTTGTATGCCGACCAGAGCCAAGTTCCAGGCCAGAGGAGAATCATTCCAATCATTATTGGATGCAGAGATGAGCAATGGCTCGCATGGGGACATATGACGCAGTGTGACAAGATATATTTGCCCTGTCATCTTTCACCAAACACAACCATCGTCACATAGCAGACGACACACAAATCATGCGCAGTGCCGTGCCTGCGCCCATCGAACTAAAAAAAACCTTCGCACACATGTAGAGGCTAATCCGGCAGTTCTCTCCGCGTAGTTTACTGCGATTGGGCTCAAAATCAACCTCTCAAAAACGGAATTTATATTGGTCGCCACATCAGTGGCGACGAAAAAGTCGGCACACTTTTCCGTCGACTTTCAAAGAGTCGCGTTGAAGGCGGTCAAAATCATTGAAATGTCCGCCTGCTTGAAATACGGCTTTCTCCATCTCTTACAATGGAGGAATGCGACTACATCGAATGCTTATAATGTTCACTTGTGGTTCCGTGCATAACTGGCATGAGAGCCAGGTGCACCTGTCCTCAGCATAAGCGACGAGCAGAAAATCGCACAAGGAATTCGAATGTGTAAAATATTGGTCCGGTGTTTTTTTTTCTGTAACAAAATATGTTCCTACGAGTGTGGACGAAGACTTAACGAGTCCATTCGCATGCATATACGAGAGGCACTCAGCTAGACCACCCGACACAATCCGACTCGACCCGACCGTGCCGCTTTTCGAACCTTAATAACGTCCTCATTGCAACGCTCTGCCAATTTCTTCACTCAAAATTCGACATGCTCCTTTAAGTATGATTTGTAGCAACTTCAACTACAATATTGCCCTTGAATCACTCCCATTCTTTGTTCAAACAATAGGTGTTACGACAGAACTGAGTCGACGCCGGTCCTATCTGCGCTGAGTCGGTCCGGCTGGCCATGTGGCCACGTCACACCACGTGACCTGCGTGCCCCGGGGGGCGACCTGCGCTGAGTCGGTCCGGCTGGCCATGTGGCCACGCTACGCCGCGTGACCTGCGTGCCCCGGAGGCCGTACTGCACCGGGTCGGTCCGGCTGGTCGTTTTGCGCCGCAGTCTCAGCAGACTGACACGGCAGTCTAGCTCGGTCTGAAGACGCTGCTGGGTGCGTGCTGCAGACGGCAGTCGAGTTCACGCGAAGCGCCGGACGGAGTCGGAGGTGCCCCACCTCCGACTCCGACTACGACTCCGACTCCGACTCCGACTCCGCTATTTACCCCGTTTACATGAGCAGGTCAGCCGTAAACGGAAATTCCGATCCGGTCGATTCGCAACAGTTCCGATCGCGCGGCCCGTTTACAAGAGCAAGGCAGATCCAGGAGCGTAAAAATCCTGATCGGATTTTTACGATTTGACGGGTGACGCAATGTGGTGAAAAGTGCGGAATATTTGGCGATTTTTTTTCGCTTTTGACGCACCTGCTTCGAGCAACGGTGTACACAGGCACAAGGTATCATCAATGATCCACGTAGTTAGAGGTTGTTGGGCAGAGATATGGGGAATCCTTGAATTCGAAGGATTCACGTAGCCGATGGCACGTTGTCGATGACAACATAGCACTTTCTTCTTCACGAGTCCAATGGTGCATTTTTTTTCCAGACTATGCTCTATCGTATAGGTTCCAGGCTATGTAATGGTGAATTGTTCCAGACTGTGCGATAGTCAAATGAACAGGGTAAATGAGGTTCACTACGCAATCCAAGATATAGATCAGCAACACCCAAACGCTTTCACAAATCCGCAAATTAGAACACTCCGCCAAATCGCAAAACTCACGGTTGGGGCACGCACTAATTACGTGACGTCTCAGCGCCGCTGTCAGCTGTTACGTGTCTGATTTTTGTGTTTCATAACTAGGTTCGCAATTACAAGTAAAAACAAGATGTTTTTTTTCACAATTACCTTAAATTTACTCAAATATTAGCAGAAAATAGCTTCAAGAATTGCCATGACCCTTGCAGCCGTACCGTTATTTGTTCATGATTGGCGCTAATCGCAAAATTCCACTTACCGAAGCGCAAATTTGCGTTAAGCTCTTCGCATGTTTTGCTACTCAAAAGCTCGTTTACAAGAGCATTATTTTCGGAAGTTTTCCTAACCGCATCGCATCCGAAAGTTTTGCTGCTCATGGAAACGGGGAAATTGACTCACCATACCTACTAGCCTGTGTCGATAATTTTCAAAGTGGTGTTATCAAAAACGGCTACTGTTTTTATTTTGCCTTGATATGTGCCCAACCATTTGGCATAAAAATTAGATCGCTGGGCAATCGGCATTTTTCTCAAAATGCGTTCGGAAAAGACTGTTTTCAGCATTCGGCGCCATATTGGCTGTGAGAACCAATCCAGATAAATGGGTCAAATAGTACCTGTTTTTGATCGTCTCGACGAGCTGAGTCGATTGAAACAACGCAATATTGTAGAAAAATCCATAGTTAAGAAAATATCGGCCATCTTATGTCTTCTAATACACCAGCAAATGTCCATTTCGGGGCATACAAGGAACTCTGAGGTTTAAACAAGTAAAAATCATAATACAGCCGCGGTTTCTGCACTTACTCATTTGAAGATTTCAGCATCACTCACTGAGCATAAAAATATAGACAAAGCTTCATATTTATTCGCTGTTTGCACTACATAGCAGCATGATTGAGGGAGGCTGCTTTGTACGCATGTGTATCATATACCAAATGATACATACCTCTACCTATTCGTTGCATGATGAGACATTCAGATAGCCTTTCCACATCACGTTCAGACGAAAATCAGATACGTTGGTGATAAAAATGATTAAAATTCGCCGTGATTATTGAATTCGCCGTGATCGCCATGGGACCATCGATGCCTATTTTTTTCCCAAAGGGACACATGTCAGACATCAATCAATGAACACTGATATATCCAAGGAAAACATCGCGCGAAGGGCGGAGCACAACTGACTGGACGGCATAGAGCACCCCAGTTCTATCTTTCATGGAACTCACAGTCGTTTTAGGATATTCTCCACGTCCCTCTTAGTTGTTAGCACGGGCAAAAGCTGCCGGTGCATGTAGCCAGCCCGGATGTAGCCGTCCTTCCTCTCCTTCCCGTACACGGTTTTTGCAGCTGGCGACACCTGTTTCACGCATCGTTCAACTGACTGACCGTGCACGGGAAACTGGAACTGACATTGGCATGTCCACATAGCCATCAAGTTCGGAGCTTGGCGTGCGGCACGCGAGGGCAGGTTCGAAGGCGCCGTCCCAGGATATCAACTCCTGCAGACTCTCGGCGGTCTCATTTAGTCTCGGAGTTCTCCTGGGACGGACGCTGGGGTCTCCACGCTCATTTTTGCCGCGGATGCACCTGATACGTTCAACAGCAAACTGGCGCTCTGCTCTGTCATCGCTACAGAGAAGTGTCTGGAGCACCATTTCGCTGTGAGCATACCAGGCACTGGAGTGGAGGTACGGCATCACGATGCTCACGACTTCCTCATGCTGCAGCCGAGTGAGCTGCAGCTGGCGCAGCACATGCCGCGGCCCATCCAGCCAGTTGTGCTGCACCTTCGCGCGAAACCACATCGCATAGTAAACCCCCACAATGTATTCAACGATACGCCGGAGGTTTTTGCATGCAGTGTCTCCCAGGCCATGATCTGACACGTACACTGTACGTGTCAAGCAGCCTCCCTCAATCATGCTGCTATGTCGTTCAAACAGCGAATAAATATGAAGCTTTGTCCATATTTATATGCCCAGTGAGTGATGCTGAAGTCTTCAAATGAGTAAGTGCAGAAACCGCGGCTGTATTATGATTTTTACTTGTTTAAACCTCAGAGTTCCTTGTATGCCCCGAAATGGACATTTGCTGGTGTATTAGAAGACATAAGATAGCCGATATTTTCTTAACTATCGATTTTTCGACAATGATGTGTTGTTTCAATCGACTCAGCTAGTCGAGACGATCACAAAGAGGTACTATTTGACCCCCTTATCTGGATTGGTTCTCACAGCCAATATGGCGCCGAATGCCGAAAACAGAGTCTTTTCTAAACGCATTTTGAGAAAAAATGCCGATTACCCAGCGATCGAACTTGTATGCCAAATTGTTAGGCACATATCAAGGCAACATAAAAACAGTAGCCGTTTTGGACAACACCACTTTGAAAATTGTTGACACAGGCTAATACCTACTCACCCAGTCAATAGGTAAAGTCCGGCCGGCCGGGGAGACAGGCGACAGCGCTGGCCGCCCGCCGTCCGATCACAAATTGTTGACACAGGCTAATACCTACTCACCCAGTCAATGGGTCAAGTCCGGCCGGCCGGGGAGACAGGCGACAGCGCTGGCCGCCCGCCGTCCGATCACAGATTCACATGTCGTGTACGTGACTGGGTCACACGGCCAAACGGCACTGCACGCTGGTGGGGGTTGGGATTCTGGAGGGGGGAGGGGGAGGATCGGCTCACAGAAGGACCTGTCAGGTGCGGTGATCATGAGTGATTATCCTCTTCCAACCCGTTGTGGACTGAAATTGGAGAGGGGGCGGCGGTAACGGCGCGTTTCACTCTGTTGCTGGCTTGCTGCAAGTTAGCTATGCAAACCGTGGAACTGGAAACCTTCCGACGTACAAAATGACAATGAACAACTTGGCTGCCAGTAGTCAGCGGCACGGCTGCGGTGGCCGGCAACCGCCGCAACTTCCTGACTTCTCGCTAATTGATGCCTAGTGATTGGCTTCCTGGATATCTTTGGAAAATATAGTTAATGTTAGTTAACATGCTGTTGGCGGTGCATTATCGATACGTCACGTGTTATCCAAAATAGTTGTTTAACTACGTAGTTGTTTATGCACTTTCACATGAACACTTTTTGTTCATATGCTGTTAATAGGTTCTCCGTCTCTAGAGATCCTCACTGGCACACCACTCCGCCTCTAGAGATCCTCACCGGCATACCATGCGCAAGGGTGACACCAACCATAATTCATCATTGTTTGCATTTATTCAATTATCAACGGAAAGAGGGGCACAGCCTCGTCCGAGCGTACTGGTGAGCAGCTCTAGAGGCGGAGTATTGTACCGGTACACCACTCCGTCTGTCGAGAGGTTCACCGGTAGACCACTCCGTCTCTAGAGAGCATCACCGGTAGACCACTCAGTCTGTCAAGAGCCTCATCGGTACACCACTCCGTCTGTCGAGAGGTTCACCGGTAGACCACTCCGTCTCTAGAGATCCTCACCGGCACACCACTCCGCCTCTAGAGATCCTCACCGGCACACCACTCCGTCTGTTGAGAGCCTCACTGGTACACCACTCCGTCTATCGAGAGCCTCACCGGCACAGCACTCCGTCTGTCGAGAGCTCATCGGTACAGCACTCCGTCTGTCGAGAGCCTCACCGGCACACCACTCCGTCTGTCGAGAGCCTCACCGGCACACCACTCCGTCTGTTGAGATCCTCATCGGTACACCACTCCGTCTCTAGAGATCCTCACCGGTACACCACTCCGTCTGTTGAGATCCTCACCGGCACACCACTCCGTCTCTAGAGCTGCTCACAGGTACACCACTCCGCCTCTAGAGTTGCTCACAGGTACGCTCAGACGAGGCTGTGTCCCTCTTTCCGTTGTTAATTGAATAAATGCTAACAATGATGCGTCATGGTTAGTGTCTTCCTTGCGCCTGGTAAGTACATATCAACAGTGCATGAACAAAAAGTGTTCAGGCACCAGTGCATAAACAACCATAGTGATCGACTGGCGTACCAACTGGTGTACCGGTGATGATCTCTAGATACAGAGTGGTGTACCGGTGATGGTCTCAACAGACGGAGTGGTGTACCGATGAGGCTCTCGACAGACGGAGTGCTGTACCGGTGAGGGTCTCGACAGACGGAGTGGTGTACCGGTAATGCTCTCGACAGACGGAGTGGTGTACCGGTGAGGCTCCCGACAGACGGAGTGCTGTACCGGTGAGGCTCTCGACAGACGGAGTGGTATTTCGGTAATGTTCGACAGACGTGGTGTACGGTGGCACAGGTGGTGCCTGGAGGTACCGGTAAGGCTCTCGACAGACGGAGTGGTGTACCGGTGAGGATCTCGACAGACGGAGTGGTGTACCGATGAGGCTCTCGACAGACGGAGTGGTGTACCGGTGAGGCTCTCGACAGACGGAGTGGTGTACCGGTGAGGCTCTCGACAGACGGAGTGGTGTACCGGTGAGGCTCTCGACAGACGGAGTGGTGTACCGATGAGATTCTCGACAGACGGAGTGGTGTACCGGTGAGGATCTCGACAGACGAAGTGCTGTACCGGTGAGGCTCTCGACAGACGGAGTGGTGTACCGGTAATGCTCTCGACAGACGGAGTGGTGTACCGATGAGGCTCTCGACAGACGGAGTGCTGTACCGGTGAGGCTCTCGACAGACGGAGTGGTGTACCGGTAATGCTCTCGACAGACGGAGTGGTGTACCGGTGAGGCTCCCAACAGACGGAGTGCTGTACCGGTGAGGTTCTCGACAGACGGAGTGGTATACCGGTAATGCTCTCGACAGACGGAGTGGTGTACCGGTGAGGATCTCGACAGACGGAGTGGTGTACCGATGAGGCTCTCGACAGACGGAGTGGTGTACCGGTGAGGCTCTCGACAGACGGAGTGGTGTACCGGTGAGGATCTCGGCAGACGGAGTGGTGTACCGATGAGGTTCTCGACAGACGGAGTGGTGTACCGGTAATGCTCTCGACAGACGGAGTGGTGTACCGGTGAGGCTCTCGACAGACGAAGTGGTGTACCGGTAATGCTCTCGACAGACGGAGTGGTGTACCGATGAGGCTCTCTAGAGACGGAGTGGTGTACCGATGAGGCTCTCTAGAGACGGAGTGGCTGCCGTAGCGCGTCTCCGTCGCCGTTGCACGCTGCACCTCAGAGACCGTCGTCGGGTCGTCGAGACGGCTCCTCTCGCGTCAGTGACTGTGACCTGTGCGCATGTGTGCGACTCTCATACGCCAGTCCGACTAGTGAGCTGTGTGATGTGGCTGAATGTCATGCTCGTTTTTGCGTGTCTGTTGTTTGTCTGCGTGTGCGTTGTTGTGTACTTTGCTATTCGGATTGGTATATCTGCACATTGTCTGGAGAACAGCAGGCAATAAGTCGTTGTATTTGGCTATCGGATATATATATGCGTTTTGATTTGCGTTGTAAATGTAAGTGTTGTTGTAATCAAACTTTCCGAAGAAGATATAACGCTCGATATTAAAAACAAACAAACAAACAAACAAACAAAACACAATTCACCTTCAGTGACCCTCTGTCAAATAAGGGCCTCGTTTCATCCGAAGCTGTTCAATTGTTTGGGGGACGGAATATTAATTGAGAACTGGCAGCTGTTCAGGTCTCTTCCAGTGACCACAGATGGCACTGTCACGGCAATGGGTGTAGCCACGGTTTCCAAATTGGTGGAGGGGGGACAAACCAGGGACGCGGTAAGTTTGGACAGGATAGAGGGGAAGCCCCCCCTCCTCGAAAAAAAATCCTTGGATTTCAGCCACTTCTTTTTCAATGTCTGGTTTTCAGATTTGCCATTGTTAAAAATGTTATTTTGCGGACAAAAAGAACCGCGAAAATTAGCAACTTCACTCCCTATCACTGCCTATGAACATCTAGCTTTATGTCGTGTGTGATAGGCCCGATTTCACAATCACCATAGAGCCATGCTGTAGGTATGTTAAAAGTTGCCCTCTTGTAGCAGGAAAAACCTAAAATATTTGACGATGATTTTATTGTGGTAAATACGGACATACAATAACATGTCCCATGCTTTCCTGTTTACGGGGACACATTTCATTACAATGACAACCAGGGCGAATAAAGGGTTTGGCACTGAATGCATGTTCCCCCCCCTCCCCACCCCCACCCACGTGGAAGATGTCGACCCTCAGGCCGGGAAAAGGCGCCCCTCTGCAAAGGTTCCAGTGTACCCGCTCGAATTTTTCAGCTAGAGGCATGAAAGAAAAAGGCACCCCCTTGGAAGAAAAAGCGCCCCTTCGGGAAGGGCCGGGTGCATCCCGCCCCCTTGAATTTTGCAGCCAGAGGCTCTTAGCCCCTCCAGGTGCTTTCGCAGTGGCGCCGCTCCAAAGAAATTGCGCCCCTCCAGACAAGTGCCCCCCATGACAATTCCTGGATCCATCCCTGATTACAACACTGCTCTCTCGTGGTTATGAACTCCGGCTGGTTATAAAATTGTACGTATTCACGTGCGGCTTCTCATCCAAATTTGACAACATCCGTTGAACCATTAAGGGGAAGCGGATAATTTGAAAAAGCTCTATGCTTTATATATCCGGAACAGCAATGTGGCAGTGTAAATATAAAACCAACGATGAGTGTGCTGTCCGAACAGGTTATGACGGATTTAATGGGGGAGCTCTTAGTCATATAGGATATGAGTGCCTGCTACCACAACGGCTGCAAACAAAAGCAGATTTTATCCTCGTATTCCTATTACACTCAATCTATGTACACACACCGGACCTTCGACATCTTTGAAATTATTTCGATATCTCAACATTCTGATACCGTACGGGCAAGCCACGTCGAATGATACCCACATAATGCAAATTGAAGCCATAGCGACGAAACACGAGGACTGTAAAAATATAACTAACCTGTGACCTTGAGGCTTTACCTGACATGTCTCGGATTGAAATGTTGCTCGAGGGCTGCTCACGGGCTATCTCTTGATACCAAACATGGGTAGCTTTGGGAGAAAACGAAGAAACGCGGGCGACCAAAGAAATAAGCTCGACCATTGACTTTGAAAATGAATGTGATATCTGAACAGTTTGCTAGAGTACCTCACGGCACTTCGAATGACTCCCACTTGATGAAAGTGGAAGACATGGCGACGAGGCGCGAGGACTTCGAGCAATTTAAGCTATCCTTCGATCTTGTGGTTTGACATGTTCCGGTTTGAAATGTTACTTGAGGTGACCCACGGGCCATTGCTTGATACCAGATGGGGGTAGACTAGGGCGAAAAAAATACGAGGAGACGAAAGAAATCGGTTTGACCATTGACCTTTGAAAAATTATTTCGATTTGGAAACATTATAATACGGCACAAGCCGCGTCGAATGATACACACCTGGTGCAAATTGAACCCACAGCGACGAATCCCGAGACTTGGAAAAATTCAAACTAGCCTTTGACCTTGAGGTTTGACCTTGATATATCCCGGTTTCAAAATGTTACTCGATGGTTCACCATGGGTATCGCTTGATAGTGGATCTTGGTAGGCTTGGGCGAAAACCCCCCAAAAATGTCAGACGACCGAAGAAATCAGCTTAAATTTTGACCCGTCCAAATAATTCCGAATTATCAACTTTCTGATACCGTACAACAAGCGACGTCGAATGACATCCATTTCCTGCAAAATGAAGCCATAGCGACGAAACGCGAGTCCATCGAAGAACTCAATTAAACCTTTGATCTTGACATGTCCCGGTTTGAAATGTTGCTCGAGTGTTCACCACTGGTTATTGCTTGATACCAGATTTTGATGGGTTTGAGCGAAAACTAAAAAAAAATTGGGCGGACCGGATGATCAGCTTGGCCTTTGCCCTTGAAAATTATTCCATTGCTTAGCTTTCTGATACCGCACAACAAGCCACGTCGAATGACGCCCATTTAATGGAAATTGAAGCGATAGCAACCGAACCCCGCGTTCGGTCGATATCGCTTCATTATCGCCATCTAATAAATCAAGCTAACCTTTCACCTCGAAGTTTGACCTTGACATGTACCAGTTTGAAATGTTACGCGATGGTTCACCACAGGCTATTGATTGATACCAGATTTGGGCAGGTTTGGGTGAAAACGAAAAAAAGGGAGGCGACCGAAGAAACCGGTTTGCGTTGGATCTTGACCGTTAAAGTGGTAATGTGAGACCTATGTAGTGGCTTCCAGCGTGCTCAGTGCAAGCAGAAGCGTTTTTGGTAATTGATTCGAACTATTATAAACCCGTCGCTGAATGCCGATGCCAATACAAATACGCTTCTGGCGAACACGACGCTGAATACAAATTCGAATACGACGCAAACCTGACGTACTTGCATGACTCCCCTCCATGGTCTTGAAGATACCCAAGGACACCCAGAGTCAGTTGGTTCAAGATATATCAATATATGTGCTGGGTAATGCAACCTAAGTCTTGTGGTAATGCAAATTTGTTGCCTTGCCAAGCACAATTTTCCACCCAAGCGAAAACACAAGATGGGCAAGGTTCATGCTATTCAAGAATTGTCTGGAAACAGAAATTTCTAACGTTTGCTGATTTACCATTCGGGGATTTTGTGACGACAGATAGCCTGCGAAGCCCGTTGATTGGATAGATCGGTTCCTAGTATTTTGGTGATTCTCTTGCATATATATTTTCACTTTATAAATGATCAAGTATAACTTTGCGGCGATCATACTCAGGGAGTTGAGGCTTGGGGGACACGGAAATAATTGAGGGGACAAATCGCCACTTTTCAGGCATTGGAGGGGGGCATGACCCCCCCCCAAGTGGTTGTACCCATGGTCACGGCAACACTGGCACCGTCACGGCAACACTGCACTGTCGCCGTCACTGCAGTACTGGCGCCGCTACGGCAGCATTGGTGCCGTCGCTGCAGTACTGGCGCCGCTACGGCAGCATTGGTGCCGTCGCTGCAGTACTGGCGCCGCTACGGCAGCATTGGTGCCGTCACTGCAGTAATGGCGCCGCTACGGCAGCATTGGTGCCGTCACTGCAGTAATGGCGCCGCTACGGCAGCATTGGTGCCGTCGCTGCAGTACTGGCGCCGCTACGGCAGCATTGGTGCCGTCACGGTAACACTGGCGCCACCACGGCAGCATAGATGGGGAGGACGTTAGCCGCTATGATCTGTGTCCCAGAACATTGCCCGCCTGGACTCAAATATGCGCCTTTGTGGACTACGGTAGATGTAGAATGCTGCTGTATGTATATGTAGATTGCTGGTGGACTATTTGGCGTCCATTTTAACCATCGGATGCTAAACATTTACGTGCTCGATAACTATTCCCGAATCTTCAAAATTATCTCAACGTCTTGATCTGATCTTTCGCTCGCTACATGGGTAAAAATGCAATAAATCGTGCATCGCCAGTACCGCAAGATACGAAGAAAAACTCTCCTTCATATGCTGTTGGTGGTGCATTATCGATAGGTCACGTGTTATCTGAGAGTTGATTAACTGTAGTTGTGGATGCCCTACTACATTAGCACTTTGCTTATGCAATGGTCTTAGTACCAGGTTTGATCGCTAGGCTTGGACCAAATCATGGCTCATCATTATTTTAATTTCTTCAATTCACAACGTAAATAATCATGGGAAACAATTAACATTCAGTTCAACATCTGACAAATACACGCCTCGCTTCATCCAAAGCTGTGAATTATTTGGCTAACGTAACCTTCATTTGGAGATGATACCTTTAACCTCCATTCTTCTCTTCATCATTTGCTAATCCGTCTTTCAAAACAACGTGCAAATTAATGAAAGGCTCTTCCATTCCATACTCATATGCTTACTTCACTCCATCACCACCTACCCCCCCCCCCTTACCTGACTTGACACCGCTATAGAAACACTTCTGATTTACCTGTTGTGTGCTTTGCTGCCTCTTCTGGAATTCACATGCTTTTAACGTTTTGAGTTCAAAACAGAGTATTAAAACTTCCATGCACTCGCGTTGTCAAAAATCACTAGGCAATAAACTCGACTGACGTCTCGTTTATTAACTGGATTTCTTACAGCACTCGTGCATAAAATACGATAAGGTTTTTAAGTGATTACTGTTTTGGATTTTGCCCAAGGAAAATATCGTGGTACCAATCTATAAATCTGGTCACATGCAACGTTTTTGCCCCTTTTTTGAGTTTTTGCTTCACGTCGGTAGCAACAATCCCGTTTCCGTTTGGAAACGCTATGGGGGATTGCAACAATCCCGCTTCCTACGTCGGAGAAGATGGCAAAATGTCGTGCAATGTGGAGTGATAGTGTTGCACTATGGGAAATCACACCTGAACAAAATGTGATGATATTTAGAACAGCAGGACAGAGCGGATGTTTTGCAAGGTTATGCAGAGAGTTTGTTGCTGCAGGAAAATCTCTATTACACTCTCCCACGACTTATACAAAATTAAATTTATGCCGAGTGTTTGCTGGAGTGGATTTATGAAGCCGGATCTAATTGTAAGCGGTGAACTGCTGCGTGAACCCTGACCCGCCACCCAATCTGGAAATTCCAGCCCAACGACGCAATTCTGAACGAGCGTGTCATGTGCCGCCACTGCACCGACCGGCCGCGACCCTGGCCTTATTAGGCCAGTTGCCAGCTGACCCTCGCAGCCTGGGGCTATGCGGGCGCGTGAAGCGACTGGAGCCCCGCTATACCAGGACAGGGGAGACCGGCGTTCTAACCAACCGAGCTACCTAATGCGGTTACCGTGTCGACCGCCACAGCCCCGGATCGGGGAGGGGAGCCCATCCATTGTGTCGCGTACGATTATTCTCCGCGCGCAGATAACGGCACAATGCACATTCCGCGCCGGCCATTATACTGCTTCCGGAGACTGGACCATCCAGACGGCTGGACGAATAGCCTGGCTTCGAGTGCAGGAAGAGCGCCATGAATTCCAGATCGTCATGACCTTGGCGCCACGACCTCACCGAGCCTGCCGGACGTCGTAACCTTGGAACCACGACCTCACCGAGCCTGCCGGACGTCATGACCTTGGCACCACGACCTCACCAAGCCTGCCGGACGTCATGGACCTTGGCACCACGACCTCACCGAGCCTGCCGGACGTCATGACCTTGGCACCACGACCTCACCAAGCCTGCCGGACGTCATGACCTTGGCACCACGACCTCACCAAGCCTGCCGGACGTCATGACCTTGGCGCCACGACCTCACCAAGCCTGCCGGACGTCATGACCTTGGCACCACGACCTCACCAAGCCTGCCGGACGTCATGACCTTGGCGCCACGACCTCACCAAGCCTGCCGGACGTCATGACCTTGGCACCACGACCTCACCAAGCCTGCCGGACGTCATGACCTTGGCACCACGACCTCACCAAGCCTGCCGGACGTCGTGACCTTGGCACCACGACCTCACCAAGCCTGCCGGACGTCATGACCTTGGCACCACGACCTCACCAAGCCTGCCGGACGTTGTGACCTTTGCACCACGACCTCTCTGCCGGGCGGTGCCCACGGGCCTTTAGAAGCACACTTGGTACGACGTGCTGCGATACGTCACGAGCATAATAATGCCTAAGTATACTTCATTGTGTTGCTTGCAATAAGCCGGGAAATTTGCTCCCAGGCTAAAGAGGTTTCGGCATGAAACATAAGATCTAGTTGCGGAACGAATGTCTCGCTCTGAAGAAGGATGCATGAAATGTCCTATGCTCCTGTTTGGTGACAGGAGGCCTAATATCCAGATTGGATATTAGGTTTGTGCAGGGCCTCCTCTAAGGAATTTTCGCTAGGTGGGATTTCTTGCTCATACCTAATCAGTATGATATGGCGTCGCTGGCGGATCTGGCCCACTGTTTGGTGCGAGACCAACTTCAGGCGCGGATCCAACGCTAAACCCTACCCCCCCCCCCCCGTGGCGTGCATTGGGATTGCGCCATGGGAGGGGCAAAAGGATTTGGAGGGTGCCCAACCTACCACTTGTTTATTTAAAGACACCGGATTTTGACCACCATTTTTCATAAGGGCCATTTTAGTTCTTTAAAATAAAATAATTAGTGACCAACCTAATTGTTTTGCGGAGGGACTCAATATATCACCATCGATACTAAGCCACAGGATTTTAACCCAAACTCCACCACCCTTCTCGATGGTTTTTCTTTTGGTATCCCTTGATAAGTAATCTCAGACTGCTGAGCTTACACCTGAACAAAGCACTGAAAAGTGCCAAATTTTCCAATTTCAGGCATTGCAGTTCATAACGCCCGGTCCCCACCACGCAAACGTTCGTGCACATTGCACGCCCGCCCTGCTAGGCCTCCTGCGATTTGCTAATTGCTACCACATGATAGTCTTCCACCATATTTTACGCGTATGAATGCTTATGAATAAATTAAATTCGATAATTGAAGTTAAGAAATCCGGATACCCGCTGAGCTTTGATTCACTTCATTTCTTAGGTTAAATATGCTCCCAGATTGGCTATCGAACCGAGACCTTTGCTCGAGTTTTTTCTTGGATCCGTTGTGCTTTCTTCGACTACGGATGTTTTTTAGGGCGCCAGCCAATTTTTGTTATGGGCCCGGCACGTTTTTAAGACCCCGGCTCTCGTTAGGGTTTTGTTGCTTTGCTGTGCACCGATGAAATTTGCTCGGTACCGGCGCGTTTTCGAACACCCCGATGTGTTTATTTTGTGCTCGATCTTTTTGTTCTCTTTTAGGTCCATGTCGCTTTTTTGCGAGTCCCAGCCTGTTTTTGAAGCCCTCATGCGCTCTCATGGCCCCAGTGTGCTACGAGGGCCTCTGGTGTATTTTTAGAACTTCCGGTGTGTTTATTTATGGATGCAACGCATGTTTGAAGGCCCTGCCGCATTTTGCGAGAATCGGTGCGCTTTGAAGGGCCCGATGCCTTTTCGGCCTCATTGTGGTCTTAGGGTCCTGCTGTGTTTATTTGGGGCTCTTGACGCACACTTGTGGGCCCCAGCACGACTTTGGGTCCCGGCGCGACTTTTCGGGCCAGGCGTGTGGTTTTGGTGACCCGACTTTAGAATTCGACGCGATTTTTGGTGACCTCTTATTTGTTTTTAAATGTTCGAATATGGACCTTTTTTTTTTTGGACCCCCAGCGCCATATTTTTAAGTCCCACCGCGAGTTTTTTCCAGCTCCAGTATGTTTTTTCGGGGCCGTTCGCGATTTTTGAAGGCATCTCGTGCTATGTTTGGGGCTCCAGAGCCATTTTCCTGGCTCAGACGTTTATTTTTGGGAATCACTGCTTATTTTCGATGGCTTCAGCTTGATCGTTTTGGGGTCAAGATGAGATTTTTGGGACCACGCTGTGCTAACTTGGAGTCCTCGACGACAATTTTCGTGAGTCCCAACGGAAGTTTTGTGATGCCCGGACACAGGTTTTTTGGACTACCGACGGGAATTTTCGGTCCCGATCGCGATATTTTTTGGGCCCGCCGGGAATTCCCAGGGCGTGTTGTACTTAGCTGGGACCCAGTGCGATTTTTGCGGGCCCCGGTGCAAATTTTCCGGCCCGGGCACGAGATTTCTGGGGTCTGCTTTATTTATTCGGAGTCCCCTAAGCAATTTCGGAGGACCTCAATGCAAGTTTCTGGTGCCCCAGCACGATTTTTGGAGCCTCCTGCACGATTCTTTGGAGCCTATGCCACTCAGGATGGAGGGGGTGGGGGTGGGGTGGGGGCATTTCCCTTTGGTACGTCACTGCGGCTGCTCATCGAGTTTTTTTGGCCGATGGCACCCTTCAGAGTAGAATGATCCCTCGGATAGTTTTCTTTCGGGAGCTGTTCTTAATATTCCGGTGCTCAGGTCGATTCGATCGAGTCGCCATGTGATTTTTTTGGCGGTAGAGTTATACTTTTCAAGGCCCCTGCGCGATTTTTGTTTAGCCCCGGTACGAGTCTTGGGCCTCCGGTGCGGTTTTTTCGGTGGCTCGTCAAGTTTCGTTTCTGGTGTCCCACGTTTTTTGGGGGATTATTGAAGCGATTTGTGAGGCCTCAGTGATATCTTGGATAATAATTGATTTTCTGTGGGACTGTTGCGACTTCTGGGGCCCCTCTGCGACCTGTCGAGCACCCATTGTGATTTTCAGGGCACAGGCGCGAAACATTGAGGCCCACGACGCAATATTCCGGGGTCCGATCTATCATTTTGTGGCCCCAGCGCAATCTTCAAGGACACCGACACGACTCTTTGGTCCCCAGCGTGATTTGCAGGTACGCAAACGCGATATTGTCATGCCTCACCGCGATTTTCAGGGTCCCGGTAAATTTTTTTGGGGGATCAAGCGCCATTCTCAGGGACCCGACCAGACTTTTTGGGTTCTGAGTGCTATTTCGGGGGCGCCGGCCCGACCTTTCGAGGCCTCAAGTGTAATTTTCATGGCCCCAGCGCAACTTTTTGAGGGCGCCGGTCCCACATTTTGGAGCCCGCAGCGTCATTCTCAGAGATAACTAAGTGATTTGGGGGCCCCAAATGTGATTGTCAGGGCCTCATTGCGATTTCGGGTCCCCGACGACATTCACAGGGACCCTGCGCGAGTTTTTAGCGTCCTCAATGTGATTTTCAGTGTCCACGGTGCGAATTTTTTGGGCCCAGCTGGATTTGTATGGGGTCTGGCACAATTTTCTCCAAACTCGTTGCGGTTCTTTGTGATCAACATTCCACCACGTTACACACCTTGTCTTTTTTACAAAGGCACCTAGCTTCATGTCGCTTCATTTTTAGCAACATCGAAGACAAGACCACAAATGAATATCTAGCTCTCGTCACCCATGTCATGCGACCTGTCTCACGTCGCCCTGCTCCTCTGTGGTGTGGGTAGAAGTCCATAAGGTTATGTTTTTGTGCATGCATTCTTGCGTGCACAAAAACATGGGGGTACTTGTCTGAAGGGACGCCATTTCTTCGGAGAGGCGCCACTGTGAAAGTACTTGGAGGCAGGCAGGCAGTCATGCATGAAAACATGCATGACTGTTGTCCTGCATTTTTCACATAAATATTTCAGATTTGAGCCTTCCTCGCCGCTTTGACCTGAGCATAAGTGCTGCCAACTTGCTACCATTTTTTCTTATTGACAAAAACGCACCGTTCCAAAGGAAAAAAACACTTACGCAACCGGAACTATACGAAGGTATTTTTGTTTACTTCTCCACTGAAACTCCCTTTGACCAGGTGCGATTTTTTTACTTCACTAGGTGGGATTTCACGGCACTAAGTGGGACCATCCCACCTAGTTAACATGTTAGAGGAGGCCCTGGGCTTGTGCAGTGAAGGATGAACTATATATTATTTAGTATCTATAGGCTCAGTAGCCACACCGGCACATAATACGACGAAGAGACAACACTAAAATGCACAGCGTAAAATACTCCCCACTTCCCACCGCTCACTCCTCACTGTTCACCATTCATTATTCACCGTTCACCGTTCACCGTTCACCGTTCACCGTTCACCGTTCACCGTTCACCGTTCACCGTTCACCGTTCACCGTTCACCGTTCACCGTTCACCGTTCACCGTTCACCGTTCACCGTTCACCGTTCACCGTTCACCGTTCACCGTTCACCGTTCACCGTTCACCGTTCACCGTTCACCGTTCACCGTTCACCAGTTACTGCTGATTCAGGGAAGCAAACCGTTGCCCTGACCGTGAAGGACCACTGCTGCCGAATATAAAGTGGTTCAGTTTACCACACTTCATCTCACATCGTCCATGTTAACCCCTGTAGTGCGACGGGTCATTTTGCTTCCCTCTGCCTTGATGTTTTTCTGAAGTAACAGCTGGACTGGTCCCGTTATCCCTTTGAAATTTGGCATCCTAGAGCATGCCACGAGTTTGATATCCGTGCGAACATCTGTTTCGTATACGGACAATGGAGTGGATTGGATAACATCTGGCAAATATAAACGAATACGGATTACATACCGGATTCGCTCTCCAACTTTTCCGGCTAAAGCGAAAATTGAACAAACCAATAATGTGTCCTGTTTTCCAATCACAGCCTTACATAATAAAACGTTGCGACTAGCTAATGCTCATAATTTTGTTTGAATTTTCTGAAAAATATATGATGCCACTAATAAGCAACTAAATTTTCATGCTCGTTTTCACAGCTACTATTAATGTTAAACGCATGCAAAAATAGCTGGAGCTGGATTCATTCCATTCTTCTACCACAAAACACAATAATCGCATAACACTCAGCGACTTATATTAGCCAGCTGACTTTGCAAACAAACACATTCCAGAATCCTTGAGCGAATGCCATCTAACGAGAATGAATTGAAACAGGAGCTAACTGGGTGATGTGAAAAACAGGAAGGATGCACTTTAGACACCTAACTGGCACCGAATTTCGGAGCTAACTTGTGGATGAAAGAAATATTAAGTCGGTGCAGAAGACCATGAATTTAAGCGGAATACAATCTTCTTGGGAGAATTGGGAGACCAATTCAAAAAAACACCCTTAGAAAAAAAAAAAAAAAAAAAAAAAAAAAAAACAACACAAACAAAAAAAACAAAAAAAAAAAAATAAAAAAAAACAAGAAAACCCATATAAAAAAAACCTTCCTCCAAACACAAAAACTAAATATTCCCCCCAAAAAAAAAAAAAAAAAACTTTTTTTTTTTTTTTAAAAAATAAAAAATTATATTTTTTTTTTTATTTTTTTTTTTTTTATTTTTTTTTACTTTTTTTTTTTTTTTTTTTTTTTTTTTTTTTTTTTTTACATTTTTTTTTTTTTTTTTTTTTTTTTTTTTTTTTTTTTTTTTTTTTTTTTTTTTTTTTTTTTTTTTTTTTTTTTTTTTTTTTGGGGAAAAAAAATTAAATTTTTTTTTTTTTTTTTTTTTTTTTTTTTTTTTTTTTTTTTTTTTTTTTTACAATCTTCTGTTATTCAATATAAATTTATTGTTATTTCACGTAGTAAAATAATGCATATGTCGAAGTTTAATGATACGTCAATCCATGATGGCGAAGAGGAATGAACGCGAAAAACACCTTGCATTCGATTCATCCTATTACAAGTAATTATTTGACAGTAATTTTATAAATGAGCTAAATTGAACGGGACATCCATGCACTTTAGCGTACACCAAGTCGAACGAGTTCTACTACTTTCGTTTTATGTAGATCGCACTTCAATTGCATTAAAAAGATGCCCATCGCTGGTGGTTCGCAGAGCACAACGCCTATTGAATCAAGGTGGTGTATGCAAATCCGCTATGTACAGGATATACATTTGGCCAGGCCGAGCATATCGAATTATTCTGTATGGATGTATGACAATTTTGCATAACTTGGAAGCTCTCATTCGCCGTTCACCCAACCTTTTCAGCCGCAGGATTTTCCAGCAACTGCAGGATGTGCCCATAAGCGCTTCTAATCCAGTAGCTGGAATCGGGATGCAACCCAGCCACAGCCACTTGAAGACCATGAATATTTAACTGGCGGAACGATGCGCTGGAAAGCAAATTATCCGCAATGTGTGGGTATTGTTACCGGTTTTATTGCCGGCTTTACGGATAAGTTGGGTTGCCTTCCATCCAGTATTCATATAGGCCTGTGTGAAATGGACAGTGGTTTGGTAGGTACAGGGGCAGATCCAGGAACATACGTGGACGGACCACATTTCCTAACCCGGAGGGACGCCTTCGACGGATACAAAATTGTTGAGCGATGGGAAAGGAGTACGCTCGAGCATCCTGAGGTGGGATGGGATGTTCAGCCTTTCGTCTGAAAACGTCGCCTTTGGCTGAAAACATCCACTGACCAGGGGAGGGGAGGGAGGGGGGGGGAAGTGCAATCGAGCCTTCTTGGAGGGGCACTTTTCCTGGCCAGAGGAAAGCCACAATTCCATGGGGAGGGAAGTGCATATGCCCCTAGTGCGCCCTCCTGTAACCGACCATAGATAGGCGAGGGATCCTGCTTCAATGTCAAATGTTCCCCGATAAATTCCCCCACTTCTGACCGATGTGCACATGAAGGCTGGGAAAGCTTTTCTTGAGGGGGCGGGGGAGGTGTGCGCTCCGCGATCATATCTCCTTTGCTCGATGGAGTTGTGGACTCGAAAAGGAGCTCCTTTTCCTCTCAAGGGGCGGGTATTCCTCTGAGACTTAGGCTAAAATAATTCATTGAGCGGTGGGGGAGGGGGTGAACTCAAGGCTTCTCGGTTGGGCGCCACTTCTCCATGAGGAGTCAGCTCATACGCCTCAAAGCCTCCCCCTGTATATGCCCCTGGGGAAATAAAGCCTTCGCAATGGAGCGCCACTTTACTCAGTGCTAACACCAAGCGAGTGTTCAAGATTACCTTATAAATGTTTCTGGTGAACTTTCAAACATGGTCGAGAATTACTCAACCATGCCACGCTGTGTCGGGAAACCGTTTTCTGTGCAAAATGTATGCACTTAATTGGGTAACCTCCACGGTGCATATTGATAGTCACTGGCGGATCTAGCCCACCGGTTTGGGGGGCAACTTTCGGTTTTAGGCGTCAGCCCCCCCTCCCCTCCCCCAGTGGCGTACTTAGGAATTGCATCAGAGGAGGGGTCGAAGGGATTTGGAGGGTGCCCATTCTCCCACTGTTTTTGGTTAAAAGCATCGGATTTCTACCACTATTTGTCAAATGGACCCGTTTTTTAACAATAATAATTAATGACAACATAATTTCCTGTGTAGGGGCCCCAGCCTACCTCCACTGCTTTTATGTTACGGGATTTTTGTTCTTGTTTACCAAAACGTTCATGTTCACGTTCAACGTCTTGTACCACGTCAACGTTCGTGCACGTGTACACACTGGCAGATCCGATGTTGTCAACTCTTGCTGTAAGCAGAACTTGAGCAGCATAGAACCCTCGATGCGTGTCAGAATGTACTATGCTACCATATTGGCTTCCAAACAAGTATAAAAATACCTTTAAAATTGGAGATTCTTTCATCCAGACGATATTTTTTAACCTCAGCAAAGGTTACTGCATTTGCATTCAGTTTACTTCTGTTTGGTTTCGAGGGGCCAAAAGACACTATGCCCCCCCCCTTTTAAGCGCTTCGGGGGAGCCATGGCCGGAATGGCCCCTCCCTGGATCCGCTAGTGAATGTAGCCTGTCTCTTCATCTTAGCAACCCCAACACCAACATACGAAACATGCTGATCAACTGGGCTCAACTGGTCACTCCCACAAAACATCCTGTTCAAATTCCCCTTTCGAAATCTGGCTCACTGGGTCCGCTTGCCCGTTACTGGCTAAACAAACTTCATGAACCTATCTGACGAAGGAATAATGAAACTGCTGATTTCGTCATCTCTTGCTGTAAGCAGAACTTCAACAGCATAGAACCCTCAATGTGTCAGAATCTACTATGCTACCATATTGGGCTTCCGAACAATCATAACAAAATACCTTTAAAATTGGAGATCATTTCACCCGGAAAGCTATGTTTTAACCTCAGCAAAGGTTACTGCATTTTAATTTAGTTTACTTTTATTGGTTTCGGGGGGGCAAAAGACACTATGGCCCCCCTTAGAAGCGCTGGGGGGGGGGGGGGCATGGCCGGAATGCCCCCCCTGGATCCGCCAGTGTTGAGAGTATTATGCAGGATGCATCCAGTTTTGCTTAGCTGTCAATATTGCATCTGAAAATTGGTTGCCGATATTCTTTCTAGGTTGAAGGGTTCACACATAAAACAGTCCTTTTCTTCAACAAAATTAAAGAGGTGCAATAGTCAATAGTGATTCAGCCAGTCATGTATCCCAAAATGTGCATCTACGTGACATCATTTTACATCTATTCATCATCCCTGGCATATTTCTGACATCGGACACCTAACTCAACATGTATTTGAGAACTCGGCGTTTGCAGGTCAATGTGTCTTGTGCACGCTGAGCGGGAACACACTACTTTAGGTTAATGTATGCTATTTGTGCTTTAAATGAAATGGTTGTGAGTCTGTCATGACGGATTTGTGTACCAGTGCATTGCGCCTGGTAACTACTGAGGCTTAATTTAGGTAAGTGCTTATTTTGTTCAAAAAAGCGACGCGAATTTGCATGTGTAAAGGGTGGGTATTTTTAATACTTCATTTTGAACATCGTGTTGTTACATTTATCTTCCATGATTCCTTGGCAGTTGTTCTGTTCCTTGTATGTTTTGTTCATGCTCATGAACAGCTGGCATAGGTTAGAGGACTGCCCAGTCTTCACATGTGATCTGAAGTGAAATTGTCATGCGCAGTAAAGCATCGTGCTGCTGATGAAAATTGTAATCTGCATGTCACACCAAATATTAATTAATTATTTTCCTTGTTTTGTTAGCTAAAATATTGTATAATGGTCATGGTCTGCATGCTATTGTTTACTGCAACCAATCAGGTTTGAACTATTTTGCTTTTTTAATGGATTTGATAATGGATGGATTCGGTATCTGGGACGGATATGGATACTGATACGTATCGGATACGGATATGGATACGTCCCAGATATCTGGGACGGATATCTGGGTCGGTAGATTCGGTATCTGGGACGGACATGGATATGGACTAGATTTGTTCTACCGGATATGGATTGGACCGGATTTGAAAATGCCAATCCGTGTCGTGTTCTAATTCCTTCGGTCACTCCACTTGTGCACATGGCATTAAGCATTGTTCCGGACTCTTAAGCTAGCGTTGCTTGGGTCGGTCAACGTCAGGACACAACCTTTTTGCCGGACGATTTTTAAAAGTGCATTGAAGCAATTTTCATCAGCAAGCCATACAAAAATGCAACCAAAAGTTTCAAACTCTCGGAAAATATAAGGACACATTTGGATAATCGATGACAATGGGAATTCAATTGATATTTAAGTTAATAACTTTTCAATATGTTTCCTACGTTTCTGTTATTGCCTTCATCGATGAAGGCAATAGACGAAACGTATGAAATATACAGAAAAGTTATTAAGTTAAATATCACTTGAGGTCTCATTGTCATCGATCACCCAAATGCCACACCTTTGCAACAATAACAACACATCGTTTAATAAAAGCCATGCTTTTGTTCCATGTTAATCTCTCGTACTGTAGTGTATTACGTTTACATGTTGACTTGGTACATCGCATTTACCCAGCGGCACCTTGTTGAGCCACAATTTCACGTACGGTATTCGGAGAGAACATACATTGGTGAAAGGTGGAATTGAATAAAAATAGCCAAATATGGATCTTGCCATTAAATGTCGAACTGAAAAATGTATTTGGTATATGTGTTCTGTTGGGTTCAAGTAGAGGGCGCAATGGGGAATAAAAAGTACTCGGTTGAATGCAAGCACGAAGTACATCAGAATGTAGGGAGCACTTTTTCGTCTCGTCATTGAATATTGCCGTTAATGTTCCCAACTTCTTTTTGGCAAACAGTTTAAAAAAACATATTTTCCAAGCTACATTGACCGCAAACACATGTGTACATTTCCTTGAACACGCGCAATACAGTACGGTCACAAGTGAACTACTTTTCTCAGTTTACTCAACGTTAGACATGACATATACAATACATAATACTCTGCTCAGACATAGGTAAACGGTGCAAATGAAGGGCAATGCGCCGTTTTCGTCTGACAGTCCTGGCTACGCTGTTGACACCAAGCCTGCACCAGGTTAGGACGGTGGATTTTCCCAGATAAAAAATTGACGCCGACTCCAATGCGGGCGACACGGTTAGGTTGTGTGCACTGTGCATTGTGCGCTGTGCACTATGCAGGCTGTCCCATCCGGGCAGAGAGCGTTTGTATTGAGGTGCGGCGGCCGGCGGTGAGGCGGCCAGCAGTTACTTCACCACCCCCGGCTGGGAGCCGGCCCGGCTGTCTCTGTAGCCGGATGTTGACATTTAGTGGGGTTTAGTGGGGTTTAGTGGGTACACACGCCACTGCGCCTCGTCTGGCGCACCTGCCACTCCCGCCCACTGACGTCCACGTCTGCCGTCACACCGCCAACGGCGGGCTCCGGTGACTCTGCTCTTCAGGAGACGCGATTTCCGGTGACTCTGCTTCTGACGTGACGCGGTCTCCGCTGACTCTGTTCCTGACGTGACGTGATGTGACGTGACGTGACGTGACGTGACGTGACGTGACGCGACGTGACGTGACACGGATACAGACACTCTCACTGCCAAGTCCGACCCCGAAGCTCACATTCTGGAACTCAAAGCAACACACTCGCCGGTTCTGACAAACCAACACACCCCCAACCGTAACTCGACGGTTGGGGGTGGAGCTGCGATTCGACCGGATCACGGCGTCATCATCACACGTCACACGTCATCATCACGGCGTCATCACAGCCAGTCATCACATCGATGACTGGCTCGGGGCCCGCCTCTTCACTCGGTGAGTTGGTCACTTCTGAACACCGAAATCTGTTGCGTGTATTGCGCCGGACGTACATGAGCCGGTCTACCGCAAATGCCCTCAAGATAAACATGTATTAGCACAAATTATTAACTTTGCTTGCACCCTTAACGCGAGTTATTTGCCTGGGAAACAGATTCCCGGTTAACGTAGCTTTTCCGACCAGGCCTGCTGGTGCTTGGCCATGGTCGTTAACAAAAAGGTGCTTTAGCTTCGAATATCCCGGCTCCGAGCCCACAGCTTCGACTATCCAGGTCCATTCTCCATCCCTCCCTCAATTCCCCAGCTCTGGTAGCCCGGCTTCGACACCCGTCTGTGACCTGTAGCTCCGGCTGCCAGGTCCGGCCTCAGTTCGCGGGGTCTCAAGTCGCCG
This sequence comes from Ashinkailepas kermadecensis, assembly GCA_034440615.1. NCBI lineage: Eukaryota > Metazoa > Arthropoda > Thecostraca > Neolepadidae > Ashinkailepas > Ashinkailepas kermadecensis. The sequence goes on from JAOTOM010003284.1 coordinate 68,466, forward strand.
GGTCCAGCGGTCACCTCGTGGCCCAGCAGCCACCTGGGGCGGCTGGTCGGACGGTGAGAGGTCAGAGAGCGGCTGGTCGGACGGTGAGAGGTCAGAGGGTGGCCGGCCGGACGGTGAGAGGTCAGAGAGTGGCCGGCCGGACGGTGAGAGGTCAGAGAGCGGTTGGTCGGACGGTGAGAGGTCAGAGAGCGGCTGGTCGGACGGTGAGAGGTCTGAGAGCGGTTGGTCGGACGGTGAGAGGTCAGAGAGCGGCTGGTCAGACGGTGAGAGGCCAGAGAGCGGTTGGTCGGACGGTGAGAGGTCAGAGAGCGGTTGGTCGGACGGTGAGAGGTCAGAGAGCGGCTGGTCAGACGGTGAGAGGTCAGAGAGCGGTTGGTCGGACGGTGAGAGGTCAGAGAGAGGCTGGTCGGACGGTGAGAGGCAAGAGAGCGGTTGGTCGGACGGTGAGAGGCAAGAGAGCGGCTGGTCAGATGGTGAGAGGTCAGAGAGCTGTTGGTTAGACGGTGAGAGGTCAGAGAGCGGTTGGTCGGACGGTGAGAGGTCTGAGAGCGGCTGGTCGGACGGTGAGAGGTCAGAGAGCGACTGGTCGGACGGTGAGAGGTCAGAGAGCGGCTGGTCAGACGGTGAGAGGTCAGAGAGCGGTTGGTCGGACGGTGAGAGGTCTGAGAGCGGCTGGTCGGACGGTGAGAGGTCAGAGAGCGGTTGGTCGGACGGTGAGAGGTCTGAGAGCGGCTGGTCGGACGGTGAGAGGTCAGAGAGCGGTTGGTCGGACGGTGAGAGGTCAGAGAGCGGCTGGTCGGACGGTGAGAGGTCAGAGGGTGGCCGGCCGGACGGTGAGAGGTCAGAGGGTGGCCGGCCGGACGGTGAGAGGTCAGAGAGCGGCTGGTCGGACGGTGAGAGGCCAGAGAGCGGCTGGTCGGACGGTGAGAGGTCAGAGAGCGGTTGGTCGGACGGTGAGAGGTCAGAGGGTGGCCGGCCGGACGGTGAGAGGTCAGAGAGCGGCCGGCCGGTCCGCCAGACAGCTGGGACCAGCCACGCGGCACATCGACCCGGTCCATTGTGACCTTTCTCCGGCTCTGTGCTGACCTGCGCTGTTGGCCGACGGCCGAGCCGGCCTGGACATGGCCACGACCATGTCGTGGTCACGACCTGGTCACGACCTGGTCACGACCTGATCACGACCTGGCCACGTCTACGGGCCTGAACACCGCCAGCACGCGGTCACGCGCTGGTGGTCCCCGGGCACAGCGCCACTGGTGGACACCCACCGGCAGAGGCTTTCGAGCACAGCACCGCCGCTGGACGCCCACCGCCCCGGAACTGCACCTTGGCACTGACGAACGACCACTTAGGCCCCGGTATTTCGCGTGTTCGTTTAAAGACACGTAAAGTTTCCACTCGCCAGCCGCAATGCTTCCAACGGACTGCAGCAGCTCCGAAGCAGGGGTGCATGACAAGATCTTGCTCCAAGCAGGGGTGCAGGGCCAATTCTCCCCAACCGGCCGTGGTTCCGTCTACCATGTGCCTCTCCGTGTCTGTCGAATTCCACATTGCCTTCATGGAAGATCACGGAAGGCATCTGCGAAGGCATTCTAGTTCGTGAATGGCCGGCGAGCTTCCCGGCTTGCGGCGATTAAACTGCCGCAGCTTCCTGTCGGGTGGCGACGGCCAATACCAATTCCAGCACGAGGCCAGGATTCACTCGCCAGCTTCAAGTTACCGAGTTCTGACTGTTTCGAGAGCGTGGGTGCGTAACTTGTGCTGCCCGATACAGGACCAGACGTGGACAATGCTGAGGACGCCCGGAGTGGGACTGGGAGCTGTCGTCACTTGCCCGGGCCAAAATAGCGGGTTCTCGAGGCTGGTCTCTCGCGGGTGCCCGGGCGCAACACCTCAAGCACTCAGGCTCCGCTCGGATTTGATATGTGAGGAGTAGTGAATGTGAAATATCAACCACCTCGAAATGCGAATCACGTGCACAATAATGTTAATCATCAGCAGCAATCTTAGGACCGAGGAGGGAGCGCTAAGCACAGCCGCGGGACAGAGGAGGTAGCTCTAAGTACAGTCGCAAGGGCGAAGAGGTAGCGCTAAGTAGCGCAGCAGGACAGAGGAGGTAGCGCTAAGTAGCGCAGCAGAATCGAAGAGGTAGCGCTAAGTACAGCCGCAGGACAGAGGAGGTAGCGCTAAGTAGCGCAGCGGGCGAGGAGGTGGCGCTAAGTACAACTGTGGGGGCGAGGAGACAACACCAGGCCCGGAGTCTGGGAGCGAGCACGCCATAGGGACGAGAGCCGTTCGCTGGCATGTACTACGTGACAAGGCTTTGTTTGTTTGTATTTCGAAACCAGGCAACGCAATGCTGGAGCGGACACGGCTTACAGTACACTTCACACGCAGCCATGGTTGGTGCCTCAGCCCGCTCTGATGAGAGGACTCAGAGAGGCGCGCGTGGGAGGGATGGGCGGTTGTTGCCGGGAGCGCTCCGGTCATGGAGTCGGGTGTGGCCGAGTCGCCGCTGACTGGAGCCGGGCTGTCATGGCCGCCGCACCGACTGCAGGCCATTAAGCAGTGACCGGAAGCCATTTGGGTCGAGCACGCAGTGATCTTAATGACCCACCCCGCCAGCGGCGCCTCCTCTGCCTCGCCCGGAATAGCCGGTAATGAAGCCTCTGATACCGCCAGAGCTGGAGGCGATGGACACGACCCTCAGTTTCACAAGTCGCTCAGGCGCTGTCGATATAAGATCACCTTTGATTAGTTCCTTTTTGGAGGTCATTCAGATAATTGTATGCTTCACACCCTTGTCTGTTGTTTTTGTCTGCATAATACACATTTGGAAGGGAACTACAACACCGTTTGCATAAGCTAAGCATATCTTAGAATAGTTCAAATAAACCAGAAGATAGAGCACATGAAATAGCGCATAAGTAGCGTACTGCTACCACGCATACCGCCCATTCAGCTCCAGCCCATCTTCATGGCGGCCACCTTCCCTTCCGATCAGTTTGCGCCTCGTGCCGTTTCGACCACCCCACCCTTTTCACTCCCGTCACGTACTGCTTTGTTTCCGTGCCGCTCCCAGTCACATACCGTCCTGTCCATCTCTGTTCCATTCCCTCCAGTTCGGAGTCTTGCCGACTATCAGCCATTGGACAAGTTGTGAAAGACCTCTTTCGACAAAAACATATAATCGAAGTGTTTAGCGTGGTCCCGCACAACATGCATAGACGGATAAAGGAAACAAATATTTCGCTGGACGTGATTCGTCAAGAACGGAGGCTAACGGAACACGTATTCCCTAAATCTGACATGCACATGTTCCCTGACTTCCTCGCATAATTATTACCTTCAAAGTTTCCTCGTTTCTTGTGAGTACACAGCACTTAGCGTTCGGCTGCATCTACCCACGCTAACTTTGCCTGAGTGGATGCCCACACCAGACAAAACGCACATAATTAGTTCCTTAGGGCTCGCCATGCTAGAGTATTATATCATACTTTACCCTTGTGGCAGTAGACACACCAGAATTGAGAACTTTCCACATTCTCGCCAAGGTGGAAGCGCCGTCAGTGAGGCTTCATCGCGGCCGTCGATTACATCATCCAAAAGGAACAAGCTATCGTGATTTATGGGAACAAAGTCAACTTCACCCCCCCCCCATTTCTTGGAAGATTTCAAACGCCTGTATTAGGTTATCAACAAAAGGAATCCGATGCTCAGATTGCCATTGAGACGGCACACCGACACCTTGCTCATGTAAGATCAACGCTTTCCTGTGCAGAATAGAAAATCTGCGCCTGCATTCGAGTACTATCGATGACTATCACTACGACGATGACTAAAGTTATGTGGAATATCGCACCATCTGGCGTTCAGAACATTTGACGATACAAGATTGTTTGCGATGGCTGACTGACCACCAGCCGTAGATTGTGTGCCGCAGGGACGGCTGAGCTCCGCTGGAACAGCGACAGGTGGGGGAAGCCGTGGCGCAGTCGGCAGTGCTCGAGTGACGCAAGGGACGCAGTGCTGGAGTTGCTGGAGTGATGCGAGAGATGCAGTGCTGGAGTGATGCAGGAGACGCAGTGCTGGAGTTGCTGGAGTGATGCGAGAGATGCAGTGCTGGAGTGATGCAAGAGACGCAGTGCTGGAGTTGCTGGAGTGATGCGAGAGACGCAGTGCTGGAGTTGCTGGAGTGATGCGAGAGACACAGTGCTGGAGTTGCTGGAGTGATGCGAGAGACGCAGTGCTGGAGTGATGCAAGATACGCAGTGCTGGAGTTGCTGGAGTGATGCGAGAGACACAGTGCTGGAGTTGCTGGAGTGATGCGAGAGACACAGTGCTGGAGTTGCTGGAGTGATGCGAGAGATGCAGTGCTGGAGTGATGCAAGAGACGCAGTGCTGGAGTTGCTGGAGTGATGCGAGAGATGCAGTGCTGGAGTGATTCAAGATACGCAATATTGGAGTGAAGCGAGAGACACAGTTCCGGAGTGATGAGTTGGTTCCGCAGTTGCCGTCGAGTTCCACTGGCAATTCTTGCAGCAAAATTAATGATTTGTGATGCAATTTAGATAACACCTGCGACCGCCATCCCACTCTTAGGTGCGGTAATCGTCATGAGGAAATACATGGGCATGAATTAACTGGATAAGAATGTCTTGTAGTGAAATGGTGCCAAAAATGGGCACAATGAGCAAAGCATTCCGCCCCATTTTTGATGACTCACGATACATGCCTGCTCATGGTAGACATCGGTAAAAAAAATGAAGGAACTTTTACACGTTTTCAATTCTCGCAAGATTCATTCCATTGCTACTGAAAGATAAATGTTTGACATTTTCACGATTTTTGTGCTATTGTCAAAACAATGAAGTCAGATGTTTTCGTGGCTCTTTTGGACAGCTCATTTCGAGCAGGGCCCAGTAGTGATATCCGCAACTGGACGTCACCCGTTTCGTTCGCAGATGAAAACGCGCCTTGCTGGAAGAACGCCACCTACCGCCACCTGCGATACAAAGACGAAAGAAAAAAGTTAGTTCAGCTAAAACATTGCGAATACGAGCGATGTTTTGGCTGGATAGTTCACCTTCTTATATCAGCTGCTTGCGCTTCCGGTTATTCTAATGCACCCTGTACCCCTGAGGTGTCACCTCGATGCGGTAAGTGTTTCAGCGTGGGTGCAGTTTTGCCGGTGTAGCCATGTGTGGTAAGCATGTGCGATAACCGTTTTCTTGTTGCAACCGTGATCTTGCTACAAAATCCGAGTATGATCCATATCCGAATTACATAATGATATATGCCGCCAGCAAAGGGTATTCAATTTTCACAGTGAGCTACAGGTGAACAAATTGTACGAAGAGTCGCGTGAAACTCCCATGCAGAACATAGATAAGCAGGACTCCCGTGATACATAGAGGAGGATGCTGTAACTGGAGGACGCGAGTTAACGCGGCCAAGTCACATGTCATTCGACTTGCGCTAGCCCCAGGTACAAAAACCCTAAAAGTGATCAAAGGGGCCACCTTCCAATTAAACGGCGTCCCTATCGCCAACAGGGGCGTCGGGGAGATGGTAAAATACCTGGGGTTGGAGCTGACTTCCCTTGGCTGCCAAAAAGCTCCAAGGGCAGCAGCTGCTCGTGGACATGAAAGTGGTGAGACAGGCTGTGCTAGTCAGCCCAAAAGCTGGCTCTACTACGAGCAAATGTCCTGCCGAGCAACCAGCATGCTCTGCGTCTGGGAAAAGCAAGTGATCAATCATTGCCACACCTAGACTGCGCACTCGATAGTGCGATCAGGGGCATCCTTCACCTCCCACCTGGTACGCCCACGGACTTTTTTTTCCACCTGAGGTCGGAGTATGAAGGTCTTCACATCCCTCAGTCCGAGAGGCCGTAGCGGTGATGAGATCCCGGCGGCTGGCGAGGATCACAACGAGCTCGGACCCTGTGGTCAAGTCCCTAGCCGTCGGATCAAAGATCGTCAGCTCTGAGATTCGCATATCCTCCAGGCGCGACCATCTGCGCCTGGAGGATATCTCGCCCGAAGGACTCCCCAAACATATGCTGATAGTCCTGAGGAAAAGGCGGCCCAATGTCGGAGAACCGCCATGGGGAGCCGGTTTGATACCGAGGCCTCACGGTGGGGAAGCCGATAGCTGACCAATCCATCGGTCAGCCTATCTGGTCAGGAGTACATCCACCTGGCCAAGGCCGTCTCCGAGAATCTCCCCGTCCAGACCAATCTAAATCGTGGCCGATACCAGCCAGCCAGGCCCTATCGCAGGTGCGGCACCTATGTTGAAACACAGGCGCACGCCCTGCACGGGTGCCGCGAACTGCGTGCAGCTACATAAGTCGCCACAACTAGCTACGCCACAATGTGGAGAACTTGTGGCGGTACGAACGACTCAGTCCATCGAGAACACGCAATCGAAGCATGTGGCGAAACCTTCCGCCCGGATACCATTCTGGTGACGGAGGGGCGGAGGCCGGCGGTCGTTGTGGACTCTACCGTACCGACTTATGATTATGTCGCCGGCCTTTTGCGCAGCCGCCGAAAATATAAAATTCGCAAATACGGAAGAGACGCCCTTTTGCGGGGAGTTAAAGACTTACGATCAGGTATCAGGTCGCGGAAGCAATATCTGAGGCCATTGTTATTGGCAGCCGCGGCCTGCTACTTACCGAGACCGTCCAGCGATCGCTTAAATCCCTCCGGATCACCCTGAAGCGCGATCTCGAACGCCTTCAGGAAGGGGTCTTGAGTGGTTCGTCGCTGGTTTGGTCGACATTCGCAACGGGAGGTCGCTGACTCAGCAGCAAGACCATCCCAGCGAGTCGGCGGCCACGACTCCCGCCGGGGAGGCCGCGCTGCGGGAGGCCACGCCGGCAACTAGCCCAGGCCATCAGCGGCGAACCGGAGCGGCACTGGGACTGCTTGTTTGTCTCGTCCGCTACATGTCGGGCATCTGTGTGTTGCTGGACTTGGTCGATATGGAGAGATGGAGCGATGAATGGCAGAGCGATGGTTTTGGCTGGATGGAATGGTATTGTCGATGGATGGCGAAAGTAATGATGATGTTGAAATGATGGTCGCGAATTTAAAACCAGAGGCTGGTACGCCATCTCGGATGATGATCCCTCTGGGAAACACGCCGCTTGCGGCGCGCATGCTGCGTGCATGCGTTGTTCGTTTGTGTTGTTGTCCGTCGGAGCCCAGATCCGCCGAGTGGCTGGCATCGTGTTGTGTTCGGGTCGCCACTATGTGTTCTGGGCGACATATCAATATGTCAGTCCACTCGGCAGAAAATCGAAATAAAAAAAATGTCACCGAGACGATAGGCAAGCAGGACTCCCGTCTAATGTAGAGGAGGATGCTGCAGCTGTTACCCAAACATCGGTTGGATAATAGTTCGGCTGTCGGTGAATAGCAAAAAAGGGTAACCGTTCCCGTTACATCGGCAGAACGCTTTTATCGTCCATGTCTTTGGAACAAAGCGCCAAAAATATTGACGTACCTCATAACTGGACAGGATTAAAACTGTAAGTATGAGGAGTCCGATGCCAGTGTCTGAGATGCACCTGACGTGATTTTTAGAAGGCTGTCCAGTGTGATCCATTCTGCGTACATCAGGAGGATTACGTAGCACCACGCGACGGATAATGTGTCGAGTCGCAATGTCCTCTACATATCCGCTCAGTTGCAATAGTCGGGAGAAAGTGAGATGGGAAAGAGTGCAAAGCTGTCATCAGCGCCGCTTTGTCCGACTCTGACCCGGCCCGGAGAGGGATGACCTTGACCCGGTCTGTCCCGGCCCGGAGAGGGGTGACCTTGACACGGCTGTCTCGGACCAGAGAGGGGTGACCTTGACCCGGTCTGTCCCGGCCCGGAGAGGGGTGACCTTGACACGGTATGTCCCGGCCCAGAGAGGGGTGACCTTGACCCGGTCTGTCCCGGCCTGGAGAGGGGTGACCTTGACCCGGTCTGCCCCGTCCAGGAGAGAGGTGACCTTGACCCGGTCTGCCCCGTCCAGGAGAGAGGTGACCTTGACCCGGTCTGTCCCGGCCCGGAGAGGGGTGACCTTGACCCGGTCTGTCTCGGCCCGGAGAGGGGTGACCAAAACCCGGTATGTCTCGGCCCGGAGAGGGGTGACCTTAACCCGGTCTGTCCCGGTCCGTCCCGGCCCGGAGAGAGGCGACTTTGACTCGGCCTGTCACAGTCCAGAGATAGTGACTTTGACTCGGCCTGTCACAGTCCGGAGAGAGGTGACTTTGACTCGGCCTGTCACAGTCCGGAGAGAGGCGACTTTGACACGGCCTGTCACAGTCCGGAGAGAGGCGACTTTGACTCGGCCTGTCACAGTCCGGAGATAGTGACTTTGACTCGGCCTGTCACAGTCCGGAGAGAGGTGACTTTGACTCGGCCTGTCCTGGCCCGGAGAGAGGTGACTTTGACTCGGCCTGTCACAGTCCGGAGAGAGGCGACTTTGACTCGGCCTGTCACAGTCCGGAGATAGTGACTTTGACTCGGCCTGTCACAGTCCGGAGAGAGGCGACTTTGACTCGGCCTGTCACAGTCCGGAGATAGTGACTTTGACTCGGCCTGTCACAGTCCGGAGAGAGGTGACTTTGACTCGGCCTGTCACAGTCCGGAGAGAGGCGACTTTGACTCGGCCTGTCACAGTCCGGAGATAGTGACTTTGACTCGGCCTGTCACAGTCCGGAGAGAGGCGACTTTGACTCGGCCTGTCACAGTCCGGAGATAGTGACTTTGACTCGGCCTGTCACAGTCCGGAGAGAGGTGACTTTGACTCGGCCTGTCACAGTCCGGAGAGAGGCGACTTTGACTCGGCCTGTCACAGTCCGGAGAGAGGTGACTTTGACTCGGCCTGTCACAGTCCGGAGAGAGGCGACTTTGACTCGGCCTGTCACAGTCCGGAGAGAGGTGACTTTGACTCGGCCTGTCACAGTCCGGAGATAGTGACTTTGACTCGGCCTGTCCTGGCCCGGAGAGAGGTGACTTTGACTCGGCCTGTCACAATCCGGAGGAGGCTAACCTTGACTCGGCCTGTCTCGGCCAGCAGACGCCACTCCAGTCTTGATACACTTGCCGAGCCGTGCTGCTTTGCACTCGGCCAATCGCAGGTAACTCACGACAGCCAACAGGAGACGGCTCACTACAGCCAACAGGAGGCGGCTCACTACAGCCAACAGGAGACGGCTCACTACAGCCAACAGGAGACGGCTCACGACAGCCAACAGGAGACGGCTCACTACAGCCAACAGGAGACGGCTCACTACAGCCAACAGGAGACAGCTCACGGCAGCAAACAGGAGACGGCTCACGACAGCCAACAGGAGACGGCTCACTACAGCCAACAGGAGACGGCTCACGACAGCAAACAGGAGACGGCTCACTACAGCCAACAGGAGACGGCTCACTACAGCCAACAGGACACGGCTCACTACAGCCAACAGGACACGGCTCACGACAGCAAACAGGAGACGGCTCACACAGCCAACCGCCAACAGGACACGGCTCACTACAGCCAACAGGGAGACGGCTCACTACAGCCAACAGGAGACGGCTCACTCGAAAGGGGACAGCCAACAGGACACGGCTCACTACAGCCAACAGGAGACGGCTCACTACAGCCAACAGGAGACGGCTCACTACAGCCAACAGGAGGCAGCTCACTACAGCCAACAGGAGACGGCTCACTACAGCCAACAGGAGACGGCTCACGACAGCCAACAGGACACGGCTCACTACAGCCAACAGGACACGGCTCACGACAGCCAACAGGACACGGCTCACTACAGCCAACCAGCCACAGGACACGGCTCACTAGCCAACAGGAGACGGCTCACTACAGCCAACAGGAGACGGCTCACTACAGCCAACAGGAGACGGCTCACTACAGCCAACAGGACACGGCTCACGACAGCCAACAGGACACGGCTCACTACAGCCAACAGGAGACGGCTCACTACAGCCAACAGGAGACGGCTCACTACAGCCAACAGGAGGCAGCTCACTACAGCCAACAGGAGACGGCTCACTACAGCCAACAGGAGACGGCTCACGACAGCCAACAGGACACGGCTCACTACAGCCAACAGGACACGGCTCACGACAGCCAACAGGACACGGCTCACTACAGCCAACCAGCCAACAGGACACGGCTCACTACAGCCAACAGGACACGGCTCACTACAGCCAACAGGACACGGCTCACGACAGCCAACAGGAGACGGCTCACTACAGCCAACAGGAGACGGCTCACGACAGCCAACAGGAGGCAGCTCACTACAGCCAACAGGACACGGCTCACTACAGCCAACAGGACACGGCTCACGACAGCCAACAGGAGACGGCTCACTACAGCCAACAGGAGACGGCTCACGACAGCCAACAGGAGACGGCTCACTACAGCCAACAAGAGACGGCTCACGACAGCCAACAGGAGACGGATCACGACAGCCAACAGGAGACGGCTCACTACAGCCAACAGGAGACGGCTCACGACAGCCAACAGGAGACAGCTCACGACAGCCAACAGGAGACGGATCACGACAGCCAACAGGAGACGGCTCACTACAGCCAACAGGAGACAGCTCACGACAGCCAACAAGAGACGGCTCACTACAGCCAACCAGCCAACAGGACACGGCTCACGACAGCCAACAGGAGACGGCTCACTACAGCCAACAGGAGACAGCTCACGACAGCCAACAGGAGACGGCTCACTACAGCCAACAGGAGACGGCTCACTACAGCCAACAGGAGACGGCTCACGACAGCCAACAGGAGACAGCTCACGACAGCCAACAGGAGACGGATCACGACAGCCAACAGGAGACGGCTCACTACAGCCAACAGGAGACGGCTCACGACAGCCAACAGGAGACAGCTCACGACAGCCAACAAGAGACGGCTCACTACAGCCAACCAGCCAACAGGACACGGCTCCGACGCCAACAGGAGACGGCTCACGACAGCCAACAGGAGACGGCTCACTACAGCCAACAGGACACGGCTCACGACAGCCAACAGGAGACGGCTCATGACAGCCAACAGGAGACGGCTCACTACAGCCAACAGGACACGGCTCACTACAGCCAACAGGACACGGCTCACTACAGCCAACAGGAGACAGCTCACTACAGCCAACAGGACACGGCTCACTACAGCCAACAGGACACGGCTCACTACGCCACCAGCAACAGGAGACGGCTCACGACAGCCAACAGGAGACGGCTCACTACAGCCAACAGGAGACGGCTCACTACAGCCAACAGGAGACGGCTCACTACAGCCAACAGGAGACAGCTCACGACAGCCAACAGGACACGGCTCCGACAGCCAACAGGACACGGCTCACTGCCAACCAGCCAACAGGAGACGGCTCACGACAGCCAACAGGACCCGGCTCACTACAGCCAACAGGAGACGGCTCACACAGCCAACAGGAGACGGCTCACTACAGCCAACAGGAGACAGCTCACGACAGCCAACAGGACACGGCTCACGACAGCCAACAGGACACGGCTCACGACAGCCAACAGGAGACGGCTCACTACAGCCAACAGGAGACAGCTCACGACAGCCAACAGGACACGGCTCACGACAGCCAACAGGACACGGCTCACTACAGCCAACCAGCCAACAGGAGACGGCTCACGACAGCCAACAGGAGACGGCTCACTACAGCCAACAGGACACGGCTCACTACAGCCAACAGGAGACGGCTCACTACAGCCAACAGGACACGGCTCATGACAGCCAACAGGAGACGGCTCACTACAGCCAACAGGAGACGGCTCACGACAGCCAACAGGACACGGCTCGCGACAACCAACAGGAGACGGCTCACTACAGCCAACAGGAGACGGCTCACGACAGCCAACAGGACACGGCTCACTACAGCCAACAGGACACGGCTCACGACAGCCAACAGGACACGGCTCACTACAGCCACCAGCCAACAGGAGACGGCTCACGACAGCCAACAGGAGACGGCTCACTACAGCCAACAGGACACGGCTCACTACAGCCAACAGGACACGGCTCACTACAGCCAACAGGACACGGCTCACTACAGCCAACAGGACACGGCTCACGACAGCCAACAGGAGACGGCTCACTACAGCCAACAGGAGGCAGCTCACTACAGCCAACAGGAGACGGCTCACTACAGCCAACAGGAGACGGCTCACTACAGCCAACAGGAGACGGCTCACGACAGCCAACAGGAGACGGCTCACTACAGCCAACAGGAGACGGCTCACTACAGCCAACAGGAGACGGCTCACTACAGCCAACAGGAGGCAGCTCACTACAGCCAACAGGACACGGCTCACGACAGCCAACAGGAGACGGCTCATGACAGCCAACAGGAGACGGCTCACTACAGCCAACAGGAGGCAGCTCACTACAGCCAACAGGAGACGGTTCACGACAGCCAACAGGAGACAGCTCGCGACAACACCAGTCGACCAGGAAGTGGCCAGAAAGTGGCCAGGTACTCAACAATCACCCACAGAACATTCCCACCGAGCCATCCCCGCCCGATGATCCCCCCCCCCCCCCACCACCACCGCCACCCGTCGCCACTCCCGGCACCGCTCCACCTGATCTCAGCTGGCAGCGACACCGCGTCGGTGGAATATTGAGCACATGGCCCACCTGGAGACAGGGAGGGGGGGGCAGTGGCAGGGGAGGAGGCCCGCGTATCGCCGGTTTCACCGCCCGCATCCAGCGGTGTTGATTGGGCACGGGTCTGTCGATCCCGGCGCGTCGTTGTCGATACGACGCATCGATTTGCAGCCGGAGCTCGATAAGCGGCCGGTCGGGAGCCGATTGTCGCCATCCGAACTGCCGCCGATTGGTGTGCTGTGTCGTCTGCCCGCCACCTGGACATGTGGGTAGGCTGGCAGGTGGGCAGGTGAGCAGGTGGTGAGATGGGTGTGCTGTGTCGTCTGCCCGCCACCTGGACATGTGGGTAGGCTGGCAGGTGGGCAGGTGAGCAGGTGGTGAGATGGGTGTGTGGGCAGGAGGGGAGGCGGGCAGGTGGGGAGACGGGCAGGTAGACAGGTGAACAGATGGGAAGACGGAGAGGTCGACAGGTCGACAGGTCGGCAGGTGGGCCGGTGAATAGGTTGGGCAGGTGTATATCTGGTGGAGATAAGCTGGACATGTGAACAGATGAGCAGGTGGATATCTGGTGGATATCAGCTGGGCAGGTGAACAGATGAGCAGGTGGATATCTGGTGGATATCAGCTGGGCAGGTGAACAGATGAGCAGGTGGATATCTGGCGGATATCAGCTGGGCAGGCAAGCAGGTGAGTAGGCAACTGGACAGTGCAGGGTGGATGTGCGGTGGCTGGAACGCGGACGATGCGGTAGCGACAGACAGAGGTCACCCGACAGTAGGCTAGTCGGGTCACCCGTGTGCGCTGTGTCTGGCCAGGTTGCCGTCGTCTGCTGATGTCTCCTCCTGATTCGTAGGAGTTAGTAAGTTAGCTAGTTTAGTTTTAGCGCGCATCAACGTCATTAACCATATAGCGCCAATGTTTCGTGGAGGAGGGACCACTGTAATAGACAGGGAGCGTTGGACATGATAAGTGCCGGGCCTAAAGCCCTAATAACTAACCATGGCAAGTGCCGATGCACGACCAACAGTAGATCAGCCCCCACCCATCATCCCGGAGCTCCGGTGAGCGCGGTCTGTCCCGGACCCGTGCGCCGAGCATGCAGAACAGCGTCGATTTATTTCACTGCAGCATCTGCTTCCTTGTCTGGCGTGCCAGGAAATGGGATTTTTGAGGCAAGTTAACCAGATGCCGAGACAAACAAGTGCATCAAGCGCAGGCAGACAGACAGCGTCGCATGAAGAAGCAGCAAACGAGACCACGAAATTCAGGTACTAAATTATAACCTTGCCCACCGTGGCAAGTGGACTCTGACAACTGGAAAACCAACTTATATTGCAGCTGGAAAACCAACTTCTGTGACAAATCAACTCCTCCAATGTACATCGCTGAGGAACTTTTGCACCACCAACTGTATCCTTCGTCAGCAACTTCGCAGTTGCTGACAGCATCATTGCCGGGGGCCCCCTGGGCATCAGAGAGCAGCGTATCACCGTCGTACACGCACCGGCCGCGCGGCCGACCCTGGCGCGCATTGGGCCCCGCCACACTTGGCCGGTAGCGTGTCGGACTACCAGCGGCGCACCGCCAGCCGCGTGTGACGACCGAAGATTGGTCAGTCGCGTGCGCCATCGCCCCACGGGTGCTGTCGAGGCGTAGTCGTCCCACCACGTGGGCGATCGGCAGCACGGCGTGTGCCCGCGGTGGTCAGTCGTCCCACCAGGGGCTGTCGACGGTAACGGCCCACGTGAGCTGCGGGGCCCAGTCGTCCCACCACGTGGTGCTGTCGACCGGCAGTACACTGCCCACGTGTGCTGCGGGGCCCAGTCGTCCCACCACGTGGTGCTGTCGATCGGCAGTACACGGCCCACGTGTGCTGCGGGGCCCAGTCGTCCCACCACGTGGTGCTGTCGACCGGCAGTACACGGCCCACGTGTGCTGCGGGGCCCAGTCGTCCCACCACGTGGTGCTGTAGATTAGTGATAGTTGACGCACACATACACACACAAACGTCCTGGCGAAGGAAGTCAGGCTTGGGTTTCTGCGGAAAGGAGTATGGCTTGGGGCGATGGACGGCCTTTTCAGATGAAGGCCATATTAGTCACATATTTGCATTCCGTTCTGTATGCATTCTTGAGCGGATAATTTCGGAACGGATAAAATGTACTGTTCTTCATTCACGAGTGACATCCAAAAGTAAGCCGGCGTAACGACGGGCGCCTGCCAGTTGCCGACAGCCGCCTCCACCCAGCTAGCCCGCCGCGGGTCGGCGCCGGCAGTCACTCGCCGTCGGCCGGGCAGGAAGGCGTGCTGGTCACCGCTGTTCCGCCACGGGGTAAACGAACACAGCTGTGTCGCCACGGAGCGCGAGATCTGTCCCGCACTGACACCGACACCGCGCGAGATCAGCGGTGTCGCACTGACACCGACCACCCTGCTGGCGGTGGGCGGTGTTGCTGAAGCAGCTGCCGCCGCACTGGTCTGCTGGTGCCCGGCTGTTCGGCCCACCGTCGGCCTGGCCTGTGATAGCCAGCGGCGGGCAGACAGTGCTCTGCACACAGACGCTGCCTCCTCAAGTCAGCCGGTTGTGGCCCACCGGCGTTTGTTCGGCGTCCTTAACTTTGGGCGAATAGGGAGCGAATCTGCTGTTCTTAGCGTCAGCAGCAGCTTCCACCAAAAGCAGAACGAGTAGAATGTTGATGATGTAAATGGAATAAGGAGACTGGCTGGCTACCGCATATCACGCAACTAGATGTTGCGAAATATTGTGTGAACTATGAGGCCATTTTCAGGCCATTTCGTTCTATCCATTTGTCCAGGGCAGCCAGGAATAACCACCTGCATACAAGGGTGGAGCAAGGATAACTTTTTGTGGACAATTTTAAGTAGAGCTGTTAACAAAGTGGTCCCATACCTTTGAAACAATACCTGTAATTTTCTCTTGCCCGATTTGAGAACGACTACTCAAGAGGAAATCGACTTTGAACCCCTCTTTCGAATGCGTTTAGCAGCCTAATCACGACTCCTGTCATATGTCGTGGGATCCGGGCACCGAGCGGATCCCGGTCGGTCGGCCGGACTCTGCCGCCGTGGACGTCAGCGTGTCGCCTCGATTCTCGGCTGTGGCCGGATATTATGCTTCAGTCAGATCCGGTGCCGGCGCGGCGACGGCCGGTCGGCGGATGTTGTGTCGTAATGGGACTGTGGCACCCATGTACCATGTAACCATTTTTGCACGGAAAGCACATATTTCACGACTACCTCTAACGAGAAAACGGGAAGATTGGCTTTCGTTATCCAAATATCCGAACTGCCTTGGATCAAGGATTCTTCTACTTCTACCGCGCTGCATTGCTGCTGTACCGTCACCTCACTCCAACGTGGCGACTTATTCGTCGGCAGACTTCCCAGTTGATCAAGTACAAAATGAGCCGTGTTAGCTCAATTTATCTTTTCCATTGACAATCGCCTGCGAGTAAACGATCGGTGAGGGATCGGCTCAGGAGTCGGCTAGGGGTCGACTTAGCAGGGGTCGACTTAGCATGGGGCCAGTTTAGCAGGGGTTCGGTTTAGCCTGCCCATGGTCGGCTGAGCAGCAAACAGGGACGTTTCAAATAGCTTGTGAAAGCGAAAATTCGTCAACAATAAACTCGCTGAAAAAGAGCCGTAAGAATGATACCGAGCATATCAGGTGATAAGAAAGCGCTCGATCAGTATCTACAATGGTCCTGAAAAGAAGAGTTCGTCAATTCTCTTTTACATTTAGATTGCACACCACACCAGACAAGCTGTTGGTGCATTGGCCCGTCAAAGACTATGTTTGCAATTGAGCTCAGTTCAGTTGTTCAGGCTTCGTATCATGCATGCACTAAGTCTGAAAACAACCCGTGTCGGCCTGCCGGGATCCAAATAAGATTGAATACGGAAGGCGTGGATTATACCTACAAGTGGCGCACTGATCGCAAAGCTCGCTAAAGCGCTTCCAAATTGTGCAGCCAAACGATGGAAACCCTTCGCTGAGCACCAATGTGTCCTAAATGGTCGTCAACCTGTTTACATAGGCCTCACTGAGTAATAACGAGCGCTTCTACTCGTCCACCCGCGCGCCGCCTGGTGTTAGGTACGGACCGACGTCGGCAGACACCGTGCGTCACCATGGAGACTGCAACGACGGCAGCGGCCGACAGACGTTTGTCATCGTCGAGGCGCATCCCGGTCTGTTCTCAGACCGGGATGAAATTTTACATGTCATCTTCTAAAAGGCATGGGGTCACTTTCTCAACAGTTGCACCTGGCGTTTTCGAAACAGTTCTTTTTCGTCCACCCTACTGTACACACAACCATGGTTTGAGGAGGAGGAGGCAGCTCCAGCAATGTGGCCGCAGTATGTTAATCACTTAGTGGCGTCACGTTCGAGGCGCCACGTCGATACGTTGCACCTTGCCTGAATGTGAAAGCTTAACATTAACCCTACATCAACGTAGCATATGTTGTGGGCTACCACTGTTGACTTTCGACTCCATCCCGTGTAGGGGGTTCGACTGCCGACCCTCTCCGTTATAGGGGGTCGACTACCGACCCTCGCCAGTGTAGGGGTACGACTGCCGACCCTCTCCAGTGCAGAAGGTCGACTGTCGACCCTCTCCAGTGTATGGGGTTCGACTGCCGACCCTCTCCATTGTAGGGGGTCGACTACCGACCCTCTCCGTTATAGGGGGTCGACTACCGACCCTCTCCAGTGTAGCGGGTTCGACTGCCGACCCTCTCCGTTATAGGGGGTCGACTACCGACCCTCTCCAGTGTAGCGGGTTCGACTGCCGACCCTCTCCGGTATAGGGGGTCGACTACCGACCCTCTCCAGTGTAGCGGGTTCGACTGCCGACCCTCTCCGTTATAGGGGGTCGACTACCGACCCTCTCCAGTGTAGCGGGTTCGACTGCCGACCCTCTCCGGTATAGGGGGTTCGACTGTCAACCCCCTCCAGTGTAGGGGTTGACTACCGACCCCTCCAGTCCTCCAGTGTAGGGGATTAGACTGCCAACACTCTCCAGTGTATGGGGTTCGTTTGTAGGGGGTCACTACCTCCAGTGTAGGGGGTTCGACTGTCAACCCCCTCCAGTGTAGGGGGTTCGACTGTCAACCCCCTCCAGTGTAGGGGTTCGACTACCGACCCCCTCCAGTCCTCCAGTGTAGGGGATTAGACTGCCAACACTCTCCAGTGTAGGGGGTTCGACTACCGACCCCCTCCAGTCCTCCAGTGTAGGGGTTCGACTGCCGACCCCCTCCAGTGTAGGGGTTTCGACTACCGACCCCCTCCAGTCCTCCAGTGTAGGGGATTAGACTGCCAACACTCTCCAGTGTAGGGGGTTCGACTGCCAACACTCTGCGTGTAGGGATTTGACTGTCGACCCTTTCCCGTGTGGGGATTCGATGCAACCCGGACGTTGCTTTTTCGTGACCACGGTAAACTGACCCGTGTCGGCGCATCACCACCTATCATAGCTGGGTGGTGGCAAAGTATAGTACATACTTTGCCGACCTTGAGGTATGCAAAAGTGGAAAACATCGTGTCAGGCCACTGAGCCGTGACGCTATAACAGGCAATAAACAAAGCTGTTTTTCGCCGAAATCGCCAATTATCAGCCATTTATCTCGCTTGATGCTTCGGAAGGGTCAATATTGCATGTGCTATGCTAATGGAAACTAGACTGAAGTGCTCAAATAGGTCACTGACGTTTGACCTCAGATGATCTTTTTTCGGCTTCTGGGTCACTCAGCGGTTAGCTTCGATGCTGAAGGTGAATTTCATGTGCATTTTCACCACTACATACAAGAAAACAGCATTTTCGGGCATTATTTCGGCAGATTCCAAAACGAGATCAACACTTTGATCTTACTTGATCCTTGACTGATGATTCGAAATGTAACATACCGCACATCATTATTTCGAAATACTGGAGGACACTATGCGAGGTATTACAAGTGTGCATCGTTAGTTCGGTTGTATCGGTTCGGGTTCTTGTCCCGGTAGTGGTTAAACGTGAAAATTCCCGCTTTTTTTGCGAAAGCGAATTGACCTTTAAGCTGACCTAGGAGATCAACTGGTAACCCAAAGTAGAAAACAATCCTTTACCAACCGCAAGATGTTATCGTGTGCAACGAGTTGTGCTGTGCTTCATGTGGCTGGCACTTGTCCGTTTGAAAGCGCTGATGAGCTTGCAATCTGCGTACCCCTGCACTTTGGACGGTTGCAGTCCGCGCCTCCTCCGCGCTTGAGAAAGGTGGGGGTTTTCCCGATCGCGGATAAAAACCCTACCTAATGAAATCAAAACCGACAAGAAGAGCACAGAAACGCAGGGAACGAATGCACGATGAAAACGAAACCACGTGGGGTGCCGGGTGTCACCCAACTTTAGACGAAATGTGGAAAAGAGCGACGGGTGTCAACCCCACGAAAATGGAAAATATAGAAAACCAGCAGTCAGTCAGGCCAGAATGACACGACGGAGTTAACGGCAAGCTTTGGTAGCAGGTAATGCGTACACAAATGATGCTGAACACTCCAAGAGATGATAGCCGAACACGGTCAAGATATATAAGCAATGGCATAGCACCCCTTACATCATTAAGTAACACACAGGGGCCACCAAGCGGAGTCCACATTGTAACAGATAGCTCCGCCCCAAACAGACGATTGGCTGTACAGTTGCGTATTGCTGGCTTTGATGGACTGACTGAAGACGTGGAGTTGAGACCTGACCCGTATGAATCGGCTTGGCAGTTGTCGATATTCAGTGTCATTTGTTGTCGACACTGAACAATAACTGCTATCGATATTCAGCACCATCTATTGTCGAGATTCACATCATCAGTTGGCGATATTCCGCAACATCTGTTGTCGATGTTCAGCACCATCTTTTGTCTATGTTCAGCACCATCTATTGTCGATATTCTGTGCCGTCTGTTGTCGATGTTCACCACCATCTGTTGTCGATATTCAACACCATCTGTTGTCAATATTCAGTACCAGCTGTAGTTTGCGGGCTCGGCCACCCACCTTATCAACAATGACGTCACGGGCCAGCATCTGCCGAATCGCTTCAGTCACATAGCCGTTGTCCCCAGTTGTCTTCCCGATGGGAGCGCTCGACCTCCACCTCGTTCACACAGCCCTGCCGTGGCCACATCATCCGCCACCTTTGGCAGCCTGCACCGGCGCGCCCCTAACCTGCACCGGCGAGGCCCCTAACCGGCACCGGAACTGCTCGTGGATCAAACGGAGCACGCCTCCCCGTCCCTCTCATCACAGCAGGCTGTCGTGCTGCAGATGGAACCGAAGCCGGAACCGGAGCCAAAGCTGAAGCCGGAGCCAGAACTGGAGCCGGAACCGGAGCCGGAGCAGCAGCAACCGGGACAGGAACCGGAACCGGAGCCGGAGACGGAGCCAGATTCAGAGCCGGAGTCGAATCTGGAGCTGAAGTCGGAGCCGGTGTCGATGCCGGAACCGGAGCCGGAGACGGAAGGAGTCTCTGACGCGACTTACTGACACATTCATGGGCGATTTAACTGGGACATAATTATTTATTACTGCACATAAAATAAATGCTTAACATAGCCATGCACATCTGCCCTGCTCTGCAAGTATACCAAATTCTAACAGTGTTCTGCCAGTCTGCTACATCTCCGACATGATTTTCCAATCTACGCTACATCCTAGCCCTGTTCTGCCAGTCCATCACATCCCTGCCCTGCCAGTCCATCACATTCCTACCCTGCTCTGCCAGCCCATCACATCCCTGCCATGCTATGCCAGTCCACCACATCCCTGCCCGGCTCCGCCAGTCCATCACATCCCTGCCCTGCTATGCCAGTCCATCACATCCCTGCCCGGCTCCGCCAGTCCATCACACCCCTGCCCTGCTCCGCCAGTCCATCACATCCCTGCCCTGCTCTGCCGGTCCATCGCATCCCTGCCCTGCTATGCCAGTCCATCACATCCCTGCCCTGCTCTGCCGGTCCATCGCATCCCTGCCCAGCTCTGTCAGTCCATTACATCTCTGCCCTGTCAGTCCATCACATCCCTGCCCGGTTTCGCCAGTCCATCACATCCCTGCCCTGCTCTGCCGGTCCATCGCATCCCTGCCCAGCTCTGTCAGTCCACCACATCCCTGCCCAGCTCTGTCAGTCCACCACATCCCTGCCCGGCTCCGCCAGTCCATCACATCCCTGCCCTGCTCCGCCAGTCCATCACATCCCTGCCCTGCTCTGCCGGTCCATCGCATCCCTGCCCAGCTCTGTCAGTCCATCACATACCTGCCCTGTCAGTCCACCACATCCCTGCCCAGCTCTGTCAGTCCACCACATCCCTGCCCGGCTCCGCCAGTCCATCACATCCCTGCCCTGCTCCGCCAGTCCATCACATCCCTGCCCTGCTCCGCCAGTCCATCACATCCCTGCCCTGCTCTGCCGGTCCATCGCATCCCTGCCCTGCTATGCCAGTCCATCACATCCCTGCCCTGCTCTGCCGGTCCATCGCATCCCTGCCTTGCTCTACCAGTCCATCACATACCTGCTCTGCCAGTCCATCACATCCCTGCCATGCTATGCCAGTCCATCACATCCCGACCCTGCCCTGTCAGTCCACCACATCCCTGCCCGGCTCCGCCAGTCCACCACATCCCTGCCCTGCTCCGCCAGTCCATCACATCCCTGCCCTGCTCTGCCGGTCCATCGCATCCCTGCCCTGCTATGCCAGTCCATCACATCCCTGCCCTGCTCTGCCGATCCATCGCATCCCTGCCCAGCTCTGTCAGTCCACTACATCTCTGCCCTGTCAGTCCATCGCATCCCTGCCCAGCTCTGTCAGTCCATTACATCTCTGCCCTGTCAGTCCATCACATCCCTGCCCGGCTCCGCCAGTCCATCACATCCCTGCCCTGCTCTGCCGGTCCATCGCATCCCTGCCCGGCTCCGCCAGTCCATCACATCCCTGCCCTGCTCTGCTGGTCCATCGCATCCCTGCCTTGCTCTACCAGTCCATCACATACCTGCTCTGCCAGTCCATCACATCCCTGCCATGCTATGCCAGTCCATCACATCCCGACCCTGCCCTGTCAGTCCATCACATCCCTGCCCGGCTCTGCCAGTCCATCACATCCCTGCCCTGCTCCGCCAGTCCATCACATCCCTGCCTTGCTCTGCCAGTCCATCGCATCCCTGCCCTGCTCTGCCAGTCCATCACATCCCTGCCCTGCTCTGCCGATCCATCGCATCCCTGCCCAGCTCTGTCAGTCCACTACATCTCTGCCCTGTCAGTCCATCACATCCCTGCCCTGCTCTACCAGTCCATCACATACCTGCACTGTCAGTCCATCACATCCCTACCCTGCTCTGCCAGTTCATCACATTCCTACCCTGCTCTGCCAGTCCATCACATCCCTGCTCTGTCGGTCCATTACATCCCTGCTCTGTCGGTCCATTACATCCCTGCTCTGCTCTGGCAGTCCATCATATTCCTACCCTGCTCTGCCAGACCATCACATCCCTGCCCTGCCAGTTCATCACATCCCTGCCCTGCCCTGCCAGTCCATCATATCCCTGCCCTGCTCTGTCAGTCCATGCTACATGCGCACCATTATCTGCTTCCTCTATGCGATATATCCGGCCTCTTCTGCTAGTCTATGCAACATACTCGCTCTGTTCTACTAGTCTCCACCCTTAGCACCGTTTTCGCCCGTGGAGGAGACGCTTGACCAACCCATCTAATCCGCACCACCACCCCCGCTCTTACAGTCAGCGGTTTCAATCGCTGCCAGCACTCGCAGTGGCCGGAGCTGGGTCTGGCCGTGATGTCAGGGTGTTGAGACCTAGTGATGTTGACCACCGGTCGGGAGCGTCTGGCGGTGTCGAGCCCGGGGTGCCGTGATGTCAGGGTGTTGAGACCTGGTGATGTTGACCACCGGTCGGTCAGTGCGGTCTCCGCCGTGATGTCAGGGTGTTGAGACCTGGTGGTGTTGACCACCGGTCGGTCAGTGCCGTCTCCGCCGTGATGTCAGGGTGTTGAGACCTGGTGGTGTTGACCACCGGTCGGTCAGTGCCGTCTCCGCCGTGATGTCAGGGTGTTGAGACCTGGTGATGTTGACCACCGGTCGCGTGCTCAGACGCGCCGCCAGGTGAGCGGCGCCGCACGTCGCCTCTGGCGGCTGATCGTGACAGGCCCGGCGGCCAGACGGTCAGTGCGGTCGGTCAGTGCCGTCTCCGCCGTGATCGATAGCCCAACAACCGAAACAGCCCAACCACGTCTGATCGGATTCAGAGTCGACCGTCGGCCGGCTCTGCCGCTGGCGCAGTCGCGTCCCTCGTGCCGTCAGCCGCCGGCCGTCAGACGCCAGCCGTCAGCCACCGCGCCACCGTCAGCCACCGTGCCGCCGTCAGCCACCGTGCCGCCGTCAGCCACCGGCCGTCAGCCGCCGGCCGTCAGCCACCGTGCCGCCGTCAGCCACCGCGCCGTCAGCCGCCGGCCGTCAGCCACCGGTCGTCAGTCGGCGCGCCGCTGGCACAGCTAGCCGTCAGCCACCGGCCGTCAGCCGTCAGCCGCCGCGCCGCCGAGCCGGCAGAGCTGGTCGGTCTCGGCCGTACTCAAAACCGCAGCAGTGGTGCTGCGACACCAATGCACGACGCACATCGCGACGATCAACTGCAGTCTGTGAGTGTATGTTCTGTGGATGTATGGTCTGTGGATGTATGGTCTGTGGATGTATGGTCTGTGGATGTATGGTCTGTGGGGGGTGAATTACCTGTGAGTGTGCGGCCTGTGGATGTATAGTCTGCGGGTGTACGGTCCAGGAGTGTGTGGTCTGTGGGTGTGTCTGTGGGTGTATGGTGTGTGGCTGTATGGTCTGTGGGTGTGTGGTTTTTGGGCGTATGGTCTGTGTGTTTATAGTCTGTGGGTGTGTTGTTTGTGGGCGTATAGTCTGTGGGTGTGTGGTCTGTGGGTATATGGTATGTGGGCTTATGGTCTGTAATTGTGCAATTTATGGCCGTATGGTTTGCTGGTGTATGATTTGTTGGTGTATGATCTGTGGGTATATGGTCTGTGGGTGTATGATCTGTTGGTAAATGGTCTGTGGGTGCAGAGAGAGAGAGAGAGAGAGAGAGAGAGAGAGAGAGAAAAAAAAAAAAAAAAAAAAAAAAAAAAAAAAAAAAAAAAAAAAAAAAAAAAAAGAGGGAGAGAGAGAGAGAGAGAGAGAGAGAGAGAGAGAGAGAGAGAGAGAGAGAGAGAGAGAGAGAGAGAGAGAGAGAGAGAGAGAGAGAGAGAGTGGGAGCAGCATGTCCTCCAGTGTTGAGGAGCTCAACAAGTCCGATCCTGCTACATACTGAGGCCGAGAGCATAAGTGATTTTCCACATTTCTCGTGTTGAGCCATGCCCATTCATTTTCCTTCACCCGGCTGGAACAGTCTGTGTGGCAATGGAGTCAGGGCGTGTGCTCACGCTTGTCGTCGACGCCGACGCTCGAGTGAGTGTTGCGCCAGACCGCCTCGCCGCCGGCACCTGTGTCAACCGCATGGCCGCTCCACAGCTGGGGACCGCCAAAGGCTTCCCAGACTGCGTGGGACACCTCGGCGGTCGCCTCTACCCTTGGCGTCGTTTCTCAGTGACCGACAGTTCTCACCCGTCATCGGCACCGACTTCCTGGAACATCGCCAGGTGTTTCTCGACCTCGGCCAGCGGGAACTGGGCACATCATCTGCGCCCCCCCCCCGCGTTCGACCGGCTCTCAGCTCGTAAAGAAGCTCGACAGCTGGACTTAGTAGCTCGGCTCACAGCCACCTGCGCCTAACGCCGAGCTGTGAGAACGGTACGTCCGATGCGCTGTCACGACCTGCCGCCGTGCTCGAACCTCCGATGCCACCACTGACTGATTTCGACGCTCCGACTGCCACTCGGCTCGAGGACTCCGAACTTCAGGACCTAGGCACCTCTACCATGATTGCTCATTGCTCTGTTGGCGGCATATAACGCGAACATTAGGTCTCGCCTTGAGTATTGCTCCGTCATCTGGGCGGGCGCAGCCACAACACATCTGGCCCGGATTGACAGGGTAGAACATACATTTTAACGTCGCTAGCTCAACACTGTAGTGACACACCTCGACCTGAATCTTTGCAATATCAGGACCTTCTTAGCTTTTATAACACGACGTCTGTGTCTACTCGTCGCGTACAATCCGACATCATGTTCTTACGAAACGTTTTATGTGGCAGGACGGACTCATCAGTGTTATTGCAGAACTTTGGATTATGTGTCCCAGTCAGGAGAAATAGGCAACCTGTTTTTTTCATGTACCGTATGCACGTGTAGAAACCATTAGGTGTGGCTTATTTAACAGATTATTAAGAGAAACGAACACATTTTTAGCGATGACACCAAGTGCGGACATATTCACGAACCCGCTGAATGCATTTAAGACGCAGGTAGTTAGATATTGTGCTGCGTCACACGCTCACATCTGAGTCGCGTAGCCATCGAGCAGCGATGCAGTTTTAACAGCCTTTTACCGGTTTGAACTGAAAACTGTTCACCTGTTCTGCTTACACTTTTTAGCTGATGACTTCTCCTGTAAAGGGCTCAATATGCTGTTGGAGATTGTGGACAATAAACAAATAAACAAATGTAAACAAGTCGTCTCCACGCGCCGCCGGCCAGGTGCGGTGGTGGACTGGCGCCCTGCCGCTGGTCCTGTCGGGCGTCCGTTGTGCGCTGAACACCGGCTCGGGTGCAGCACCGCCGACCGGGCACACGCTGCTCCCCTGCCATTCCCGCGGGAGATGGCTCAGCCACCACCGGCCACCACGGCGCTGGAGCAGGCCTCCTACGCGGACAGACGGCGACGCCCGATGTACCGCGCCGTCTCGCGCCGCCTCGGCCACGAGCTGCGTTCTAGGCTCTGGGGCCGCGAGCTATACTCTAGGCTCTGGGGCCGCGAGCTGTACTCTAGGCTCTGGGGCCGCGAGCTACGTGCTAGGCTCTGAGGCCACGAGCTACGTTCCACGAGGCCCGCCGGACGCCACGCACATGTTCGTGCGACGGGACGCCTTCCGCGGCTCGCTCGCCTCACAGCACGATAGATCATTTTGCATTTTAGTCGGCGATGCCAAGACCATCGCTCACGGAACCGCGTCAGGCCAGAACACCGTGGCAGCGGCTCGGCTGTGACCGCCGCCGCCACGACACGCAGCTCCCTCGCGCCGGGCAGGGGGGCTCCTCCTGCACCGGCCGTGAGCGCCCGAGTGCTCCTCCCAGAGTCTGCTCGCCATCGCCTGCTCTATGAACAAAGTGCCGCTCTCCGTCCTGCGGTGGTGTAGGTCGCGCGGCCCACCTGGGTCCTCTCTGATTGTGCGACCTTTGATGTGACTGTACAGTCGCTTGAAATCACGTCAGTCACATCTGCACAGTCACGTCGGTCACACGCTCGGAACCGAGCGATTATAGCGTAACCTGTAACCGCTCGCTCCTGCGCATCCGTTCGAGGCGGCGGTTTCGCCGCGCCCAACAACACCTAGGGTAGAGGTGCCCTCAGAATCCTTCACACGCGCTGGTGTTTAGCATGCGTGAGGCGCTCTCATCAAACATCAGCTGGAACCGTGAGACGCCTCATCAGTCATCAGCTGGCACCGTGAGACGCCTCATCAGTCATCA
Source organism: Ashinkailepas kermadecensis (assembly GCA_034440615.1). Taxonomy (NCBI): domain Eukaryota; kingdom Metazoa; phylum Arthropoda; class Thecostraca; family Neolepadidae; genus Ashinkailepas; species Ashinkailepas kermadecensis. The sequence continues at coordinate 94,821 of JAOTOM010003284.1, forward strand.
GCTGACACCGACCGGAGCTCTTATCAGTCATCAGCTGGCACCGTGAGGAGCTCTTATCAGTCATCGGCTGGCACCGTGAGGAGCTCTTATCAGTCATCAGCTGGCACCGTGAGGAGCTCTTATCAGTCATCAGCTGGCACCGTGCGGAGCTCTTATCGTCATCAGCTGGCACCGTGAGGAGCTCTTATCAGTCATCAGCTGGCACCGTGCGGAGCTCTTATCAGTCATCAGCTGGCACCGTGAGGAGCTCTTATCAGTCATCAGCTGACACCGTGAGGAGCTCTTATCAGTCATCGGCTGGCACCGTGAGGAGCTCTTATCAGTCATCAGCTGGCACCGTGAGGAGCTCTTATCAGTCATCAGCTGGCACCGTGCGGAGCTCTTATCAGTCATCAGCTGGCACCGTGAGGAGCTCTTATCAGTCATCAGCTGGCACCATGCGGAGCTCTTATCAGTCATCGGCTGGCACCGTGAGGAGCTCTTATCAGTCATCGGCTGGCACCGTGAGGAGCTCTTATCAGTCATCAGCTGGCACCGTGTGGAGCTCTTATCAGTCATCAGCTGGCACCGTGAGGAGCTCTTATCAGTCATCAGCTGGCACCGTGAGGGGCTCTTATCAGTCATCAGCTGGCACCGTGCGGAGCTCTTATCAGTCATCAGCTGGCACCGTGAGGAGCTCTTATCAGTCATCAGCTGGCGCCGTGAGGAGCTCTTATCAGTCATCAGCTGGCACCGTGAGGAGCTCTTATCAGTCATCAGCTGGCACCGTGAGGAGCTCTTATCAGTCATCAGCTGGCACCGTGCGGAGCTCTTATCAGTCATCAGCTGGCACCGTGAGGAGCTCTTATCAGTCATCAGCTGGCACCGTGAGGAGCTGTTATCAGTCATCAGCTGACACCGTGAGGAGCTCTTATCAGTCATCAGCTGGCACCATGCGGAGCTCTTATCAGTCATCAGCTGGCACCGTGAGGAGCTGTTATCAGTCATCAGCTGGCACCGTGAGGAGCTCTTATCAGTCATCAGCTGGCACCGTGAGGAGCTCTTATCAGTCATCAGCTGGCACCGTGAGGAGCTGTTATCAGTCATCAGCTGACACCGTGAGGAGCTCTTATCAGTCATCAGCTGGCACCATGCGGAGCTCTTATCAGTCATCAGCTGGCACCGTGAGGAGCTGTTATCAGTCATCAGCTGGCACCGTGAGGAGCTCTTATCAGTCATCAGCTGGCACCGTGAGGGGCTCTTATCAGTCATCAGCTGGCACCGTGCGGAGCTCTTATCAGTCATCAGCTGGCACCGTGAGGAGCTCTTATCAGTCATCAGCTGGCACCGTGAGGAGCTGTTATCAGTCATCAGCTGACACCGTGAGGAGCTCTTATCAGTCATCAGCTGGCACCGTGAGGAGCTCTTATCAGTCATCAGCTGTCACCGTGAGGGGCTCTTATCAGTCATCAGCTGGCACCGTGAGGAGCTCTTATCAGTCATCAGCTGGCACCGTGAGGGGCTCTTATCAGTCATCAGCTGGCACCGTGCGGAGCTCTTATCAGTCATCAGCTGGCACCGTGAGGAGCTCTTATCAGTCATCGGCTGGCACCGTGAGGAGCTCTTATCAGTCATCAGCTGACACCGTGAGGAGCTCTTATCAGTCATCAGCTGACACCGTGAGGAGCTCTTATCAGTCATCAGCTGACACCGTGAGGAGCTCTTATCAGTCATCAGCTGACACCGTGAGGAGCTCTTATCAGTCATCAGCTGACACCGTGAGGAGCTCTTATCAGTCATCAGCTGGCACCGTGAGGAGCTGTTATCAGTCATCAGCTGACACCGTGAGGAGCTCTTATCAGTCATCAGCTGGCACCATGCGGAGCTCTTATCAGTCATCAGCTGGCACCGTGAGGGGCTCTTATCAGTCATCAGCTGGCACCGTGCGGAGCTCTTATCAGTCATCAGCTGGCACCGTGCGGAGCTCTTATCAGTCATCAGCTGGCACCGTGAGGAGCTGTTATCAGTCATCAGCTGACACCGTGAGGAGCTCTTATCAGTCATCAGCTGACACCGTGAGGAGCTCTTATCAGTCATCAGCTGACACCGTGAGGAGCTCTTATCAGTCATCAGCTGACACCGTGAGGAGCTCTTATCAGTCATCAGCTGACACCGTGAGGAGCTCTTATCAGTCATCAGCTGACACCGTGCGGGCTCTTATCAGTCATCAGCTGACACCGTGAGGAGCTCTTATCAGTCATCAGCTGGCACCGTGCGGAGCTCTTATCAGTCATCAGCTGGCACCGTGAGGAGCTCTTATCAGTCATCAGCTGGCACCGTGAGGAGCTCTTATCAGTCATCAGCTGGCACCGTGCGGAGCTCTTATCAGTCATCAGCTGACACCGTGAGGAGCTCTTATCAGTCATCAGCTGACACCGAGGAGTCCGAGGGTCGGCGCGTGTTAGCCGAGTTCGGCTATTTTGTTCGTGTTGGTGTGAGTTGTGTGCTCCCCCGACATACGAGCATGTCTAGCCTAACGACGAAGCTTGTATTCACAAGAGTACCAGCATCCACAGAGCACGACACGGAACGAACAACAACGATCCGGGGAGTGGAAATAGCGGGCTCGGTTGGACCTGGAAAGAGTCTCGAGGCCTCGTCGGCCGGCAATTTCGCAGGCGGCGCTTGACGTCCGCCCAAATGAACTGGCCGGCACGCCGAGGTCACTGGTTTGAGTGAGTGGATCGTCGAGCCGGGCAGCCGAGCTGAGGAAAACCAGGCCGCTGGAGCTGGTCGGCAGCTCGGCCAATGACTGCCATAGGTCGAACAAGCCAATCATGCCGGCTTTGACCGGGCCACGGCACACGGATGCTATTATTGCCCGCGGCTCGGACGGTGCCAGCGACGAATCGCCAGCCATCCCTCTGTCATCCCGCCAGCCAGCCGTCCCTCCATCATCCCGCCAGCCAGTCCTCCCTCCATCATCCCGCCAGCCAGCTAGCCATCCATCATCCCGCCAGCCAGCCGTCCGTTCATCATCCCACCAGCCAGCCTTCCGTCCATCATCCCGCCAGCCAGTCGTCCCTCCATCATCCCGCCAGCCAGTCCTCCCTCCATCATCCCGCCAGCCAGTCCTCCCTCCATCATCCCGCCAGCCAGCCAGCCATCCATCATCCCGCCAGCCAGCCGTCCGTTCATCATCCAGCCAGCCAGCCATCCGTCCATCATCCCGCCAGCCAGTCCTCCCTCCATCATCCCGCCAGCCAGTCCTCCCTCCATCATCCCGCCAGCCAGCCGTCCCTCCATCATCCCGCCAGCCAGTCCTCCCTCCATCATCCCGCCAGCCAGCCAGCCATCCACCATCCCGCCAGCCAGCCGTCCGTTCATCATCCAGCCAGCCAGCCATCCGTCCATCATCCCGCCAGCCAGCCATCCACCATCCCGCCATCCGTCCATCATCCCGCCAGTCAGCTCGCCATCCATCATCCCGTCAGCCAACCATCTCTCTTCTCAGCGGCGTGACAACGCCCAAGGCGCCAGCACTCCACAGCTTGGGAACGAAGCGAGAACACCGCATACAAAATTAAGGCTGCTTAATTGAACCAGAGACGCTCGGAATCCATGCTCGTATGTCCACCATTATTGCGCTTCAACTGAGTTCAATTGAAACCAAAAGCCTTCCAGACGACGAATGTGCCTACTTGGCTGCAGCTCACTGCAAGTGCACAGCAATAGCTCGTGTGTGCCTATTCGGCTGCAGCTCACTGCAAGTGTACAGCAACAGCTCGTGTGTGCCTATTCGGCTGCAGCTCACTGCAAGTGTACAGCAACAGCTCGTGTGTGCCTATTCGGCTGCAGCTCACTGCAAGTGTACGGCAACAGCTCGTGTGTGCCTATTCGGCTGCAGCTCACTGCAAGTGTACGGCAACAGCTCGTGTGTGCCTATTCGGCTGCAACTCACTGCAAATGCACAGCAACAGCTCGAGGACGACTGATTATCATGGAAGGCCGCTTCAAAGAATGACGGACCAGATCAGTTGAAGTGCCAGCCTAATGCTCATAATAACATAACGAAATTCCAACTTCCTCTAAATACATTTCGCCTTCGAAGTGTTTTCAGTAGACACCTAAGACGACCAAAGAACTCGAAAGTCAGGTCCGCCATTTGGTAAAGTGAAATCATGAAATGAACGAGCACCATTATACAGATCAGTTAAAATGCCAGCCTGATGCTCATAATAATATAACGAGTTGCAAATGTCCGCGACCATCGCATACATTACTAATGCTTCACACTTCGAACCTGTGCAGAGCATCAATGCGTGACTTATCAGTCAGGCTCTCCCGGCCCGATGGTGACAGGACCGCTCGCCGTATACGGTAGCTGTACAAATGAATGGAAAGTAAATATGCGTAAGTGCAGATGTACGTATGACAATTGCAAGTAAGCAAATGTACGTAAGCTTAGATTTACGTATGGCAAATGTATGTAAGAACAAAAGTACGTAAACACAAATGTACGTATGCGTAAATGTACGCATGCGCAAATGTATGTAAACGCAGGAGTAAGGATGCACAAAAGAACGCAATGCGCAAAAGTGCGTATTCGCAAATGTATTCAAGCGTAAATGTACGTAAGCGCAAAAGTGCGCAAGCGGAAGTGTACGTGGACGCAAATTTTCGAGCATAGGACATGAGTGCACGTACGGATAATGTACGTGTGGCAGATGCACGTAAGCAGGTGTACAATGCACAGGAAAAGTAATGGCATCATGTAGTGAGTGACCTGTTTAAACGTCTATTTCTTGCAAACTGTATGTCGAAATGTTGCACAATTTTGCATGGATATCCGTTTCATACCTTGTTATCGCTACCGCACGTTCAAAAACTGCGGCTTACTTAATTGCGAGACACATTGACATGGGAGTTTCTCACATACGCATCTGAGCCCATTGTGGTCAGCTTCGCTCTACCGGGTACATCAGCCCGCCAGGGAACAACAGTATCCGGTCTACCGGGCCAGTGCCGTACGAGCGAGTACTCGTGGTGGAGGGTATCTCACTCAGGCCTTGAGGCCTACATGACCGACCCACAGCCTGACGCGAGCTTAGTAAGAACGCGACCACGGAACACCTATGGAGTGGTGAGAGCCGAACTGGCTCGCTGGTCCTCTTGTGTGGCTTGCGGGCGGATGATGTATTGGAGGCCGGCGGAAAGTGAGCTTGACCACGCTGTTCACTTCATGCGAGAGGGACATTCCTCTAGAGCAGCTGGGTAGTTATTGCGGCGCGACCGTCGGACGATAAGGCGGCTATGGCAGCGCCACATATCTGGCCAGTCGCTGTGGGACGCGGCGAGACCTGGCCAACCGCCGGCATTTTCCTCCCCGATGGCTCAGTTTGTCAGCGCGCCGGCCTGCGTTAGTCTCCTCTGTCCTGGCAAGACAGGGTTCGAGTCGCTTCACGTGTTCGCATAGCTCCCGGCTGGGAGGGTGGGTTGGTAGCTGGCCCGATGAGGCCGGTGAGGAGCTACCGAGGCGGCCATGTCGATGCATTGGTGGAGGTAAAACCCTCCGTCAAAATTATCCCGTTGAACTGGAATTCCCAGGTCGCGTGGAGGGGCCATTGCTCACGAAACAAGCTCTGCTTAGCAAAAAGCCGTCATCTGTAAAGCTACCCCACCAACAATTAGGACCAAAATTTATTTAAAAGAACAGCGACCGAGATGACGCAGCCACAGTGGCCTACGCCAATCGGAACGATTTTACAGCGATGGCTAAGACATGGGCTAGGCTGGGCCTGGAGCCGAGCACGGATACCATCCGCAGGTGAGACGATGTAGCGTTCTTGCATTTTATCTTGACTCTGAAATAATGTTAGGTCATGCTAGGCATGATCAGAGAGGGAGGATACGGGAGGCTAGAAGAAAACAAATTGGCATATACGTAAGAACAGATGGAGACGTGGAAACATTTCGAATTGAACATGGAGTTGACTTCACTTGCTAGCGGGGCCTGGCAAAAGGTGGGGCACCCTTTGCTGGTGAGGCGAATAAATGGCATAGCTGAAATTAAATAAATGGTACTCCGATTTTTCAAGACTGTATATTTTTTTATACTGTTTTTTGTTAAGTGTACTAACCCTCGTCAGCTGTCGTCAGCTGTCGTCAGCTGTCGTCAGCTGACCTTCACGTGCTCACTAACGGAGGCACCTTGAGATCAAGCCGCCTAGATGCCAATCGCGATGCTCCAGGAACGTCGAACCGTTGGTGGAGACGAGACAGGAGATTGGCCGGACGGCTGAGAAGCGACAGAGGATTGGCCGGACGGCTGAGAAGCGACAGGGGATTGGCCGGACGGCTGAGAAGCGACAGGGGATTGGCCGGACGGCTGAGAAGCGACAGAGGATTGGCCGGACGGCTGGGAAAGGACGGCTGAGACGGCTGAGACGCGACAGGAGATTGGCCGGCCGGCTGAGAAGCGACAGAGGATTGGCCGGACGGCTGGGAAAGGACGGCTGAGACGGCTGAGACGGCCACACGGCTGAGAAAGGACAGCCGGGAGTTTGTGGCCGAGTGGCCAGCGCGTCTTCGCGTCGTGTTCAACTTTGTCGACGAATCCTACTCCGGCGGCCCTGGCTTCCTTGATCCCCGCCACCCGCTCCCCGCCACTCCCCACACCTCGGGGGGGGGAGCTCGCTGACACCACGGCCAGACCGTCGACCCCCGCCCCCCACACCTCGGGGGTGGTCGCTCGCTGACACCACGGCCGGACCGTCGACCCCCGCCCCTCCCCCAAACCTCGGGCCGTGGCCGCTCGCTGTCTCCACGGCCCGACCGTCGACCCCCGCCCCTCCCCCACACCTCGGGCCGTGGCCGCTCGCTGACACCACGGCCGGACCGTCGACCCCCACCCCCCACACCTCGGGGGTGGTCGCTCGCTGACCCGCGGCCCGACCGTCGACCCCCGCCCCTCCCCACACCTCGGGGGGGGTGCCGCTCGCTGACCCGCGGCCCGACCGTCGACCCCCGCCCCTCCCCCACACCTCGGACCGTGGCCGCTCGCTGTCTCCACGGCCCGACCGTCGACCACCGCCCCTCCCCACACCTCGGGCCGTGGCCGCTCGCTGTCTCCGCGGCCCGACCGTCTACCCCCGCCCTTCCCCACACCTCGGGGGGGGGGGGTGGCCGCTCGCTGTCTCCACGGCCGGACCGTCGACCCCCGCCCCTCCCCCACACCTCGGGGTGGCCGCTCGCTGTCTCCACGGCCCGACCGTCGACCCGCCGCCTCCTGAGTGTTGTTGCCAACTTTTCGGATCGACCAGTGTGCTATGATGCACGTGCCGTGACCCGGACACGCTGACGGCCAATGTCAATGTCGACGGTGGAGAGGTCAGCACGCGACGGCACCGACAGCAGAGGTGACCCGTCGGGGGGACTTGGCCACCTCTGCCGATTGCTACTGAAACAACCCTCTGGTGGCGAAACTAGCAGACCAGGTGGGCATACTTTCCATTTGTGACCTGCCTACGATAGTCTCGGGTGCATCGTTGCAGGTCTGATATACGCGGTCGATGACTTGCCAGCATCTGCCAATGATCTGGTCATCGATTTGCCAATGATCTGATCATCGATTTGTCAATGATCTGGTCACCGATGGACGCCTGCATCATCCCGGGTAGCAAGCGATGCGAGCGAGAATGCCAGTCACATGCGCATATGAAGCGTTCGAACACCAAAACCGGCTGGCCGTCAAATACTGTCGAGTATCGACCCTGCCGAGTGCCGACTTTTGACGCACTGCCAGATAAGCATGACTGTGATCATCCACAGTTAAGGCACCCTAGCCCAATCAGTCAACTGACCTTCCAGTGGAGATGCACGAAAAAAGTTGAATATAATTTGACCCCTTCAAAATGTAGGCAGAGGGGGCTGACCAGGCATTGCAAACACAACGATATTTGCGGTATCTATTGGGTGTCGACAAGCTGGCATAAATCGACGACTTTCCTTGTGCGCATGTGTGTGTCGAGTATTACGTACAGGATATGCAATGCTTTTTATCTGAGTTAGATGCCACCCAGTTCGGTCTTGCTTCAAGAATAGCTACTGATGGGAAACGGGTGACTTCGTGGGAGCGACCAATTCGGAGGGGCGTCTGAAGAATAACTACTGATGACGGCTGATTGAACTGAAAACGGCTGACTCCGTGGCAGTGCACCAAATTCAGAGGGGCGTCTGAATAATAACTATTGATGACGGCTGATTGAACTGAAAACGGCTGACTCCGTGGCAGTGCACCAAATTCAGAGGGGCGTCTGAAGAATAACTACTGATGACGGCTGATGGAACTGAAAACGGCTGACTCCGTGGGAGCCACCAATTCGGAGGGGCGTCTGAAGAATAACTACTGATGACGGCTGATTGAACTGAAAACGGCTGACTCCGTGGCAGTGCACCAAATTCAGAGGGGCGTCTGAAGAATAACTACTGATGACGGCTGATTGAACTGAAAACGGCTGACTCCGTGGCAGTGCACCAAATTCAGAGGGGCGACTGAAGAATAACTACTGATGACGGCTGATGGAACTGAAAACGGCTGACTCCGTGGCAGTGCACCAAATTCAGAGGGGCGTCTGAAGAATAACTACTGATGACGGCTGATTGAACTGAAAACGGCTGACTCCGTGGGAGCCACCAATTCGGAGGGGCGTCTGAAGAATAACTACTGATGACGGCTGATTGAACTGAAAACGGCTGACTCCGTGGCAGTGCACCAAATTCAGAGGGGCGTCTGAAGAATAACTACTGATGACGGCTGATTGAACTGAAAACGGCTGACTCCGTGGCAGTGCACCAAATTCGGAGGGGCGTCTGAAGAATAACTGCTGATGAAAACGGCTGACTCCGCGGCAGTCCGCTACATTCGGAGGAGCATCTGACTGTGACACCTGGGGCTGTTGTCACACCACATTAAGGCCTCAGGTCAATGCCAATGTGGCAATGTTAAAGTGTCAATGTCAAAGTGCCAATGTCAAAGTGTCAATGTCAAAGTGTCAATGTCAAAGTGTCAATGCCAAAGTGTCAATGTCAAAGTGGCAATGTCAAAGTGGCAATGTCAAAGTGTCAATGTCAAAGTGGCAATGTCAAAGTGTCAATGTCAAAGTGTCAATGCCAAAGTGTTAATGTCAAAGTGTCAATGACAAAATGTTGCAACCAGATTGTTCAGAAGTACTGAAAGGGGATTCAATGTCACTGACACATCAAAAACCAACCCGCAAGCGGCTAATTGGCCTCAGGCACGCGGTGTATTTAGATGCTTAGGTATTTTGGATCATGTAGCTCCAAACTCGCCAAACGGCGAATAACCATGGAACCGGAGCCGAAGCCAAAACTGAAGCCGGTGCCAGAACCGGAGTTGGAGTCAGAGCCGGAGATGGAACTAGAGCCGGAGTTGGAGTCCTGGAGAGCTGGAGATGGAACTGGAGCCGGGAACTTGAGCTCGAGGAACCCCTTTGAGGATAATCCTCCCCACACCTGGAAAACATCAGTGCACCACCACTGCCGTGACCAGGCAGTACCATCTGTTCCCCGGAAGCCAATGGCATTCGACTGGCCGGCAGGTTACGGTGGCCCTCAGCCCTCGTCCTGTTCGTTCAGCGCTCCCGTTCATTTTGGCGTTGCGTCGAAAGAAGCGACTTTACATCGGCTCCCGCTCACAGCTCCGGGAAGGTTCCCACGCCCTGGATGTCAACCGGCTCCTGCTCAGAGCTTCGAGAAGATTCCCACGCCCTGGATGTCAACCGGCTCGTGCTCACGGCTCCGAGAAGATTTCCACGCCCCGAATGCCAACCGCTGGCAAGCGACCATCAGCTGAGAGCGGGGCGACTCAGCGCTGGTCACCGTCCGCCTGTGTGGTTCCCACACGGCACCGCCTGTGCTGGTCGACCATCAGCTGAGAGCGGGGCGACTCAGCGCTGGTCACCGTCCGCCTGTGTGGTTCCCACACGGCACCGCCTGTGCTGGTCGACCATCAGCTGAGAGCGGGGCGACTCGGCGTGGGTCACCGTCCGCCTGTGTGGTTCCCACACGGCACCGCCTGTGCTGGTCGACCATCAGCTGAGAGCGGGGCGACTCAGCGTGGGTCACCGTCCGCCTGTGTGGTTCCCACACGGCACCGCCTGTGCTGGTCGACCATCAGCTGAGAGCGGGGCGACTCAGCGCTGGTCACCGTCCGCCTGTGTGGTTCCACGGCACCGCCTGGCTGGTCGACCATCAGCTACTGGTTTTTCACAGGCACTTTGTCGACCATAGCTGAGAGCGGGGCGACTAGCGTGGTCACCGTCCGCCTGTGTGGTTCCCACACGGCACCGCCTGTGCTGGTCGACCATCAGCTGAGAGCGGGGTGACTCAGCGTGGGTCACCGTCCGCCTGTGTGGTTCCCACACGGCACCGCCTGTGCTGGTCGACCATCAGCTGAGAGCGGGGCGACTCAGCGTGGGTCACCGTCCGCCTGTGTGGTTCCCACACGGCACCGCCTGTGCTGGTCGACCATCAGCTGAGAGCGGGGCGACTCAGCCTGTCGCGTCCGCCTGTGTGGTTCCCACACGGCACCGCCTGTGCTGGTCGACCATCAGCTGAGAGCGGGGCGACTCAGCGCTGGTCACCGTCCGCCTGTGTGGTTCCCACACGGCACCGCCTGTGCTGGTCGCATGGGCGACGGTCTGGCATGTGGAGTGGCGACAACACGTGGTGGGCACATCGCTGGGGACCCTCGTCGGGTCGGGTGAGGTCAGCGAAACTGTTTCTACATTGGCGGTCCGCCACACCGTGTATGGGATCGCTCAGCACCTGACGTCTCACCGCGTCAAATGGTCACACACGGTCGTCCCAATCATTCGCTGCTTTCTCGACCCGTTATATTTTGGACGGTGACGGAACACGGACGACAGACGTCGGGTGGGTCCGCGTCCTGCGATGGTACAGCACGCGGTGGTACTTGTGTGGTGGCGTCACCACCGTGCGGCTGTGTGTCATGTATGGTTTGCCGGGCGGTTCCTTGGCCCGAGGTGCTCCCACAGGACTCTCAACAAGCCTCCATGGATCGCCGCACAGTCGTCTGCTACCTGACCATGGACATTACCCTTCACACGGTAGCCTGACCACGTACATTATCCACCACACGGTAACATGCTACCTGACCACGGACATTACCCGTCTGCTAAATAACCGCAGATATTGCCCACCTCACGGTCACCTGTCACCTGACTACGAACATGAAAAGGGGATTAAAAGAGTAAATCAGAACAATCTGTGCTTGACCACGTCACCACCATAAACTCGAGTAACGCCATTCACCACCTCATGGACACTGCATCGCCAGAAACCCAAGTCGCCAGGTGGCATGACTCATACGTACGTAAGCTCTAACTACAGGTGTCGAACATCACTGCCCGCTTCCACAACAGTTCCGACTGAGAAAAAGACACTAGTAGGGCACCTACGACCCTTTCAATAGCCAGGCTGCGAATCAGATGCATGCAATCAGCCATCCTAGGCTAGACACCGTTCAATAATACAGGCACTCCTGAGAGGAACCTGAAAACCGTTGTCTCCATTCAGGATATTTTTGTCTCCGAAGAGGAGTCTGCATTCACTGGAGTTGAACACATATTGCGATTAGAAAATTTCACTGGTCGACAACTAATAGAAAGTCATACTGCCATTTGACACCGATCAGATGACGTCAGAGGTGTCGCTCGCTAAATGAGGGATCACCAAAACACAATCTGAAGCTGACGTACGCAAATGAGTCCAAACAAGTTTGGAGAATATGGAAACCTTCCAGAAAGTGACACCCGAAGCCATGCACACATCCGTATGTTCCACGCCATCATCCATCCATTCAGAAGTACGTGCCGAGTACACCAGCTCCGACGTCAGAAGGCGATTAGAAGCCGACATTGCCATCCGCTGGCTGCCAGCGCCGACCCAACAGCTATGTCAACCATTGCTGGATGTTAATCACGAAGAATTATTAGTGGCTGGTGGCTGCATAAACACAGCATTCCTTGCAGGAGCTTAACTGGAAAGTGCCTTGATGGGCTTAAATGAAACAAGCTATTTAAATTCATGTTGAAATTATGGAATTACTTACGCATCCGCAGAACAAATAAAATGCGTAAAGGAAGAAAGGCATGTGGCAGTGATTACCACAGAGCGCAGGCATGCCGCAGTGTGCAGACAGCAAGTATGTGCCATCTGTTGGTGTGACTTTCACAATATTTGCAGCTCATCAGACAACGGTCGACGATGCGATACGTCAAGTAAAAGATACGGGGGGGGGCATAGCGTCTTCAGCGTGAGAACGACTGTCCCAGAAGTGTACAACAGTAGCGCAAATAAGTCGCCTGGACACTGACCACGCCCACAAGTACCGCTCAGCCATTCATGCCTTATTCGGCCGGAAACGTGGCCAGTTCCCTGTGAGGCACACAGGCTGGAGGTGTGGCCAGTTCCCTGTGAGGAACACAGGCTGGAGGTGTGGCCAGTTCCCTGTGAGGCACACAGGCTGGAGGTGTGGCCAGTTCCCTGTGAGGAACACCGGCTGGAGGTGTGGCCAGTTCCCTGTGAGGCACACAGGCTGGAGGCGTGGCCAGTTCCCTGTGAGGAACACCGGCTGGGAGCGTGGCCAGTTCCCTGTGAGGCACACAGGCTGGAAGTGTGGCCAGTTCCCTGTGAGGAACACAGGCTGGAGGTGTGGCCAGTTCCCTGTGAGGAACACAGGCTGGAGGTGTGGCCAGTTCCCTGTGAGGAACACAGGCTGGAAGTGTGGCCAGTTCCCTGTGAGGCACACAGGCTGGAGGTGTGGCCAGTTCCCTGTGAGGCACATAGGCTGGAGGTGTGGCCAGTTCCCTGTGAGGCACACAGGCTAGAGGCGTGGCCAGATCCCTGTGAGGTACACAGGCTGGAGGTGTGGCCAGTTCCCTGTGAGGCACATAGGCTGGAGGCGTGGCCAGATCCCTGTGAGGTACACAGGCTGGAAGTGTGGCCAGTTCCCTGTGAGGTACACAGGCTGGGAGCGTGGCCAGTTCCCTGTGAGGAACACAGGCTGGAGGTGTGGCCAGTTCCCTGTGAGGCACACAGGCTGGAAGTGTGGCCAGTTCCCTGTGAGGCACACAGGCTGGAAGTGTGGTCAGTTCCCTGTGAGGAACACAGGCTAGAGGTGTGGCGGGCCGGGCCCGACGGAGACGTGATGCATCCCTGCAGCTGCAGACGTGGACGGTGGCAGACGTGATGCATCCCTGCAGCTGCAGACGTGGACGGTGGCAGACGTGATGCATCCCTGCAGCTGCAGGCGTGGACGGTGGCAGACGTGATGCATCCCTGCAGCTGCAGGCGTGGAGGTGGCAGCTGGTGCATCCCTGCAGCTGCAGCTGGGGGGACGTGATGCGTCCCTGCTGCTGCAGGCGTGGACGGTGGCAGACGTGATGCGTCCCTGCAGCTGCAGGCGTGGACGGTGGCAGACGTGATGCATCCCTGCAGCTGCAGGCGTGGACGGTGGCAGACGTGATGCATCCCTGCAGCTGCAGACGTGGACGGTGGCAGACGTGATGCGTCCCTGCAGCTGCAGGCGTGGACGGTGGCAGACGTGCCGCACCTCACCACCCCGTCGTGTTGGTGTGACACGGCCGGGCCCCGTCTCGCCTGGTCCGCCATGTCCGATGACCTGCCAGCGCACACTGGTGCACGGCGTCGTACTCACCTGACCGTGGCGGCCGGCCGTCCCGTGCACGAGCTTCGTGTCCGAATGGCGCTCCGGCGTCGGTCGCAGCTCGATCGAAGCCCTCTGACGTCACAGCAGCGCGCGCCGCTGCCAGTCTCGATTGCCGAGCCTGCACTGACACTGCCGGATCCTGCACTGCCGAGCCTCCGCTGCCGAGCCTCCGCTGCCGAGCCTCCGCCGCCGAGCCTCCGCCGCCGAGCCTCCGCCGCCGAGCCTCCGCCGCCGAGCCTTCACTGTGTAGTATCCACCGACACTACAGGAGCCTCTACTGCAGAGCCTCCACTGACACTACCGGATCATCCACTGCCTAATATCCACTGACACTACCGGAGCCTCCACTGCCGAGTCTCCGCTGGCACTACAGGAGCCACCACTGCTGCCGGGGTCTCCGCTGCCGAGTCTCCACTGGCACTACAGGAGCCACCACTGATACCGGGGCCTCCGCTGCCGAGTCTCCGCTGGCACTACAGGAGCCACCACTGACACTACCGGAGGCTCCGCTGCCGAGTCTCCACTGGCACTACAGGAGCCTCCACTGACACTACCGGATCATCCACTGCCTAATATCCACTGACACTACCGGAGCCTCCACTGCCGATCCTCCACTGACACTACCAGAGCCTCCACTGACACTACCGGATCCCCCACTGCCGAGCCTCCACTGACACTACCAGAGCCTCTACTGACACTACCGGATCATCCACTGCCGATCCTCCACTGACACTACCAGAGCCTCTACTCCCTAGCGTTCACTGATGCTGCCAGTCCTCTACTGCCTAGCCTCCATGGACAATACCGGAGCCTCCACTGCCGAGTCTCCACCGACTCTATCGGATCTTCCACTGCCGAGCATACACTGACACTACCATGGTGCTGCCAATCCTCCACTGTCCAGCCTCCATGGACAATACCGGAGCCTCCACTGCCGAGTCTCCACCGACTCTATCGGATCTTCCACTGCCGAGCGTACACTGACACTACCATGGTGCTGCCAATCCTCCACTGTCCAGCCTCCATGGACAATACCGGAGCCTCCACTGCCGAGTCTCCACCGACTCTATCGGATCTTCCACTGCCGAGCATACACTGACACTACCATGGTGCTGCCAATCCTCCACTGTCCAGCCTCCATGGACAATACTGGAGCCTCCACTGCCTGCCTTCGCCGATCTGCTTTGTATATCACCGATTATCGAACACGTCGTCAGTGATTTACACATGCTATCACCGCCTATGCTATTTAACTGTCGTGCAGGAACATTTGTGTAGTCCTCCCACCCGGCGCTTGTCTTCGCCTAAGATTTATATGTTAGCCTGTCACCGCTATTAATTGTAGCTGCTGCCATTCCTCGCTAGTTCGCTCCCCTACGCTGGAACCAAGAAAAAACACAGATACAACTGATACGGAACGAATCAGATCGGAAACACTTCGATATTTCATAAACCTACGCTTAATGGATCCCTCAAGATTAACTCAGATGTAGAATACCGCCCAAACCTAGCATCGTCAGTCTTAGTTCAGACTTACACAGAACGTATTCAGCCAGGGCTGCCCGTGGGACTACGGGTCATTTTCGTCGCCCGGGAGCACTCTTATTCGGCCCGGGCCGTCTCCGTGGCTCTGGGGAATCTAGATTATTCCGAGGCCCACTCTGTCAGCTCTGGGCCCCTCTCCATCAGAGTGAGGTATCAAAGCCGGCCCAGAGGCTCTCATGTCCGAACCAGGGACTCAGCTCTCCGTAAGCTCAGGATTCCTCTGTCACGGATCAGGGCCTTCTCCGTCCATCCGGAGGTCCCTCTTTCAACAGCTTGGGCCCATCCGCCTGGATAGAGGCCCCTTGTATGGCTTGGACACCTCTGTCGGACCAGTGGTCCTTCATATTAGGTCAGGGCCCTCTCCGACGGCCCAGAGACCCTCGCTGTCAGCCCGCGAACCCTTCCAACGATCCAGACCTCCCCCATTGGCCTACAAGTCACGTTTGTCCGGCCCAGGGCCCTCAACATTTTCCTGTATGCACTCACCGTCGACTCGAGGGACCTTTCATTGGCCCAGGACCCACTACAGCAGCTCGAGTCCCTTTCGTCGGTTCAGGAACCCTTCACATCGACTCGTTGCCCCCACCAGTCGTCCGCAAGCCCTTGAAGCGCCAAATGTATTGGGTGTTTCGTCACGGCCCTTGTTGAGACACAACGCGCTGAACGGAACTCTTGAGCCCTTTCGGGGCCCAGGGGACGGGGAAATTCACATGATCCCTCCACTGGATCCGCCGCCAGAGCGAAGGCTTTGGTTTATTGTGAGATTAGGTTTTGAGCCCGAAACAAGAATTTGAGCATCGTCGCCAGGCGGTGCGAAACATGCTCCAGCAGCATGGGGATTGAGGTCATTAGCATATATAGTGAACAAAGGTGACCCAAGAGACGATCCTTGGCAAATCATCTGGCTGATGGGACGTGGAGCCGAAATTTGAGGGACGTTCGCAAAAGTTTCAAGGCGAACACTGAGTATGATCGGACAGACAGAATTTCTGAACCGAAGTGTATTGATTTGGTACTGTGAAGCTGAAGAAGTAATTTTGAATGGCTGATGGCGTCAAGACATGTGCTCAAATCCTCTTCACATCGAGTTTAAGTTTGCTTCCATCCACGACAGAGCCGATACGATCAGTTTTCTAAGAAGTGCGGTCTTGGTGTAATGTCCTTGGTGGAAGCTGTTCTGAGTTGGGGCCAGAAGATGGCTGTGGGATTGGTGAAGATGATGTTGCGTTTGTACGACTTTTTCAACGATTTTCTTCAATGACCGTCATGATAGAAATGGGCCGAAAAATTCAAGAACCACATGCATCACCAGATTGTGAATGGGATGCTGGTGTGTTGCCATGCCTACTGGAAGTCAGTCACGGCCAGACGTGCAAGCACAGTGTGCAACAACACTGGTCCAGTTGCTCCAGGAGACAATTTAAAAAGTCACTACAAATGTCGTGCTTTCCGCACGCCATTGAATTGCGCATGTCGAGTCATAGCCCGAGGTGCTCTGGAGACACAGCTCGCACAGTAAGAGCACGTCGGTGTAATATCATCCGGTTAGGTTGACGCAGCCTGATTCCCCAGCAATCAACCAGTCAGTAAAGAAGCAGGAACCGACACTGGGAAACCAAATTCAGTCCCGCCCAAGCCGCGCCGGCCGGTAATTTCAGCTGCTATCCTCGACCCGACATTTACAAAGTATCACGTACATAGTTCAGAATGGCCCACATTTCCTGGTGGTCAATCATTGTAGAGATATTAAAAGCTAAGCTGATCTTCACAACCCAGGAACGACTCAGAGTTAGACAAATTGCAAAGCTATATTGTGACATTTCGGTCATAGGCTATTGCCAAACAATATTGGTGTTGATCATGTGACAATAGCCTATGGCCGAAACGCCACAACATAGCTTTACAATTTTTCTAACTTTGAGCCGTTCCTGGATCATCAAGGTCAACTGAACTTTTAGTATCTCTACAATGATTGACAAAGTATTCATTCATCAGGCTAGCTCTCACAACGGCTGACATTGTTGACAGACCCGAGCGCTTACCGCTGATAATATGACGCATGTTGCATCAAACGGACCTCGCACCCTGAGTCCTGATCCTGTCTGTGATATCCGCCTTCGTGTCCATACGGATAGCGGATTTGACGGAGCTGGCGGTACTGTATTCATCGCCACAGTGGCGCATACTCCCAGAGCGCGCGCGACCCCTGGATAATTAACATTAGATCGCCAGTCACCTCAGATATAGATGGCGCTGCCGTTGGAGCCGTTCTTCACGTCAGGCAAAGGAGCATGATGGCCAAACAACGGCCTTCCGCAAACTCGCAAAAGCCTGCCATTTTTCGGTCATAATATCATAAGCGAATCGCAATACCAGCCAAACATTTGCGGATCACGATAGTAGGTATTAGTGTTAATTCTACGCAGGAGTGTAACTTGGTATACATTTGGTGTGGAGAACTCCGTACCAAAATAAATATTTGGTATGTAATTACATGCCAATGTTTGAGCACCACTTAGTTGAGATATTTACATAGCTCAAAGTATTTTTGTGGGCTTCCGCCCCGATAGGTAGCCCGCACCACATGCGCGTCAGAGAAGAGTTCGTTCGCTTGGCTTGTTTCGACTATATATATATATATATTTGAGAACGTGCCGAAAACAAGTTTTTTTACATTAAAAATGCCAACCTGGCGACCGTGATTCGAACGAACAAATCATTACAACATCGTCATTACACAAAGATGGCATGACAATTTTTTCGTTTGGAATATTTGGAGGATTTGGCACTTTTGGCATGCTTTGAAATTTCGAATTTCCACAGGTTATGTATTGATATACCTTTGGACCTCTTCCATTTTCCGTCACAGTGACTGCCAGGTAGGTACACAATGTTAGTGGTGAGGCTGAAGGCGGGCTGATGCATCAGGTAACCATGACGGCCACCACACTATTGCTTTGGCCATCAATAGCTGCCTCGGTTTGCGTGAAGCAGTTGTGTCATCAGTGTTGAGTATGGTCCTTCCGGCCTACACGCACAGTAGCGGTTTCAGGCGAACTGGTTCAGGGTCCCTCTCCCCCAATACCTATTCATGACGCCCCTTGACTGAAAAATGGCGCCCTGCCAGAACGCCGAGTGCACCTCCCCGGAGTAAGGTAAAAAAAGGCGCCTCTTCCGGAGAATTGACGGCTCTGCAGACTTGAGTGCACACACACCTACCCGACTCAACGAGTTTTCCAGCCTTGCGGGAAATAATATCATCGATAGTAAAATTGATTGATTTTGATGATTTGAATCAATTGATAGTAAAATGAGTCAATTTTCGCATCGTTCACACGGAGGGCGCGTGGCCCAGGTAGCGGTTCACACGCCGCGTACAACGGCCGCGGAACAGGGCCATGGCCATCGTGACGGGGACCTCCGCCGTCCAAGGACAAGTGTTACTCGACAGCTCTGACGACGACGCTCGTCCTGTCAAAACCGGAACACTGACGTGAGAAAAACTTCCCGACAATGTAGGTGGCGCCAGCGTCTCCACGGCCTGGCGCAAGTCTGGGCTGCAAGCACGCGGTGTATCACAGCCGGTCGCATTATCTGTCTACTGACGGGAGCCAAATGCCGAATCCATCTGCTGGGCACTTCGTTTGGAAATCCAAACATGGCACGATCAGGATACAAATTAGCTCTGCGGCGATCAGCAAGTAATTTTCATCTCCAGTTTTGATCCTCGAACCGGTCAGAGCCCGTTACAGCCACCCATCTCCATCAGTCACTCTAGCGACACCTGTCGGCCGGAGGTCAGTCAAGGTCAGCCGGACAGGGGCCCGTCACAACCACCCATCTCCACCAGTCACTCTAGCGACACCTCTCGGCCGGAGGTCAGTCAGGGTCAGCCGGACAGGGGCCCGTCACAACCACCCATCTCCACCAGTCACTCTAGCGACACCTCTCGGCCGGAGGTCAGTCAGGGTCAGCTGGACAAGGGCCCGTCACAACCACCCATCTCCACCAGTCACTCTAGCGACACCTCTCGGCCGGAGGTCAGTCAAGGTCAGCCGGACAGAAGCGTGTCACAACCACCCATCTCCACCAGTCACTAACGACACTGCTCGATCGGAGGTCAGTCAGGGTCAGCCGGACAGAGGCGTGTCACAACCACCCATCTCCACCCGTCACTCTAGCGACATCTCTCGGCCGGAGGTCAGTCAGAACCAGCTGCCGCCAGTCGCGCAGCCCTCCACCTCCCTCACCCAGGACGCCGCTCGACATCCAACGTTGCAACCCGCAGCCGCACCATCTGAGCCGAATCTGCCACACCAGATGTCACTGTCGTCTGTGGCAGTCCCGCCACTGGCCGGCACGGTCGGCAGCCCAGCCATGTCCGCCCGGCCCGCAGCCATTCGATACTCTCCGTTCCGCCGGCGACGGCCGATGCTGCACCGTCACACACCCGAGCATGTATTGAGAACCCGACACTGGACACCCAGCGGAGGCACGGCCAGTCACGTGACGTCCAGCAGTGGCGCACGGCCGGACACACGGCCAGTCACGTGACGTCCAGCAGTGGCGCACGGCCGGACACGCGGCCAGTCACGTGACGTCCAGCAGTGGCGCACGGCCGGACACGCGGCCAGTCACGTGACGTCCAGCAGTGGCGCACGGCCGGACACGTGACGTCCAGCAGTGGCGCACGGCCGGACACACGGCCAGTCACGTGACGTCCAGCAGTGGCGCACGGCCGGACACGCGGCCAGTCACGTGACGTCCAACAGTGATGCACGGCCAGTCACGTGACGTCCAGCAGTGGCGCACGGCCGGACACACGGCCAGTCACGTGACGTCCAGCAGTGATGCACGGCCGGACACGCGGCCAGTCACGTGACGTCCAGCAGTGGCGCACGGCCGGACACACGGCCAGTCACGTGACGTCCAGCAGTGGCGCACGGCCGGACACGCGGCCAGTCACGTGACGTCCAGCAGTGGTGCACGGCCGGACACACGGCCAGTCACGTGACGTCCAGCAGTGGCGCACGGCCGGACACACGGCCAGTCACGTGACGTCCAGCAGTGGCGCACGGCCGGACACACGGCCAGTCACGTGACGTCCAGCAGTGGCGCACGGCCGGACACGCGGCCAGTCACGTGACGTCCAGCAGTGGTGCACGGCCGGACACACGGCCAGTCACGTGACGTCCAGCAGTGGCGCACGGCCGGACACACGGCCAGTCACGTGACGTCCAGCAGTGGTGCACGGCCGGACACACGGCCAGTCACGTGACGTCCAGCAGTGGTGCACGGCCGGACACGCGGCCAGTCACGTGACGTCCAGCAGTGGTGCACGGCCGGACACGCGGCCAGTCACGTGACGTCCAGCAGTGGTGCACGGCCGGACACGCGGCCAGTCACGTGACGTCCAGCAGTGATGCACGGCCGGACACACGGCCAGTCACGTGACGTCCAGCAGTGGTGCACGGCCGGACACGCGGCCAGTCACGTGACGTCCAGCAGTGGTGCACGGCCGGACACACGGCCAGTCACGTGACGTCCAGCAGTGGTGCACGGCCGGACACACGGCCAGTCACGTGACGTCCAGCAGTGGTGCACGGCCGGACACGCGGCCAGTCACGTGACGTCCAGCAGTGGTGCACGGCCGGACACACGGCCAGTCACGTGCCAGCAGAACACACGCTATTGTAGTTCAAAGGCGCCTCGACCAAAACACGTGATCACTCGGCGCCCATACACGCAGCTTGATATGCAGTTTTAAAACGATAGACCATTTGGTAGATGACGCAACACCGCGGCAGCAACAGAAACGCTGACAAAACGTGCCGCCGAGACGTGTACCGGCGCGGCCGTCCCGTGCGGCAATCTCGCCATCAGGTCGGCGTGGCCGCCTCCGGCCCAGCTGATCCTCTCGTCAAACGAGCACAGATTCCCGGTAATCGACCGGCTGCCGGGGCGGCGCGGACTGCCCGGGTGCAGTGACAGCCAGCAGCGGGGCCGGCGGCGCGCGGGACAGGCGCTATCAGCGGTCAGGTCTCCCCGCCGGTGCCAGCGACTGCCGCCCAGCTGGTGAGATCGTACACATACACAGAGTCCCGTCCATGCCAAGAGTTGCGCCAGGACGGGGGGGGGGGGGATGGCCAAGCTAAAAAAAACTCCGTTAACACGCCAACAATGGTGAGGAATACCTTCATTAGTGATATCAGGAATACCTCCACTAAGTGATGCCAGGAGCTTTAGAGTGTCATTGTTTTTTTTTCTTCCACTAAGCTTTAATTTAAACCACACTCTACTCCCCTGGCCTCCCCGGTCGCACCTGACGTGGTCCCATCTCCACCGGTGGCTGACGTGGTTCATCTCCACCGGTGGCTGACGTGGTTCATCTCCACCGGTGGCTGACGTGGTTCATCTCCGCCGGTGGCTGACGTGGTTCATCTCCACCGGTGGCTGACGTGGTTCATCTTCGCCGGTGGCTGACGTGGTTCATCTCCACCGGTGGCTGACGTGGTTCATCTCCGCCGATTCCTCACGTGGTCGTCTCCACCGGTTGCTGACGTCCGGTGCCCACCGGTGGCTAACGTGGTCCCATCTCTACTGGTGGCTGGTGTGGTTATCGTGCCACTAAGTCGGGAACAGCTTCCAGCCATTTGGTGAACCTTTGGAGAGTGCCAGTCGCGCTTCAGCCAGCGCCGTTCGACTGTCAGTCACGCCTCAGGGCATCTGGACCGCCACGGCCGTATTGCACCAACCAAAACGGTTATAAAAGCGGGATGCTTAATAGAAGAACCAACATAACCTGAACTTACCTAGACAGAAAGCTTATCTGGCCTAGGGCATCCCACCTACCTCCAGTACAATTAATCTGAGCTAATGTAATGGACTCCATATTGCAGTAATGCAGCTGGACATACATTTAAAAAATACAATTTAGTAAACCAATACAGATGAATATTTCGATAGTCCGTTTGGTGCTTCTTTTGGCTGCACGACGCATCGACTGCTTTTGGATCAGATAGCGTTGCCAATCTCTCACGCCAATTGGTCGCGGGCGAAGAGTAGCGACAGGTGGAACTCGAACCCACAACCTTTGGGTCGGGAGACGGGCATCTTACCGCTATACTACTCGGCCCCAGCACGTTCGGCAGTCGCAGGCCATATCATCAGGAGATATTTGGAAACTGTTCGCCGGTGGCACGGTGAAACGACGACAGCCGATGACTGGGAGCTCCATGGCGACACAGGAAAGGAAACCAAGACCACTACAAAAGTCGACAACCGATCACTGACAGTTTCTTGGCGACACAGGAAAGGATAAGCATTACATGATACCTGAGAGTATTCGGATGGTATTCAACAGACAACTGGCATGCCATGCAATGTTCTTCATTTCGCGAAAAAGATGCTGCACACAATGCAGCTAGGACATATATGAATTGCCTTACCGAGCAGCTTAGGCCCCGCGGGCAAACACTCAGACCACCCCGAAGGCATTACCTTCGGCTGACACTACACCACCGGGCGCTCCCGCCGCTGCGGGACGCTGAGTCACAGCACGAGACACAAGACGGCATCACAACACAACAGCGGCATGACGGCCAACACCCCAGCCCTCACCTCCCCCCCCTCACCCCGACCCGTCTCCACACTGGCGGCATGGCATGCGCGGCCGGCGACGGTCCGTCCACCTGAGTAGTCCGCCCAGCCGACACGCAAAACACCGTCCAGAACAGCGCCCAGGCTGCCGCCCAGAACAGCGCCCAGTCTGCCGCCCAGAACAGCACCCAGACTATCGCCCAGATCATTGCAGTAGCGTTGTGACATCCAGCCACCTCAAGCCGAGCCGAGTCGGCTGTGGTGTGGGCGGGGGCACGTCCAGGTCGCCAGTTGACCGAGCCGGCAGCAGCGGCAGCAGCGGCTGCTGCGGCAGCTACAGCTCGTCGTGGTAAAGCTGTTCGGCGTGCGGCGCGGGCGCGGGCGTGCAGACGGCCGGCGTCTCCATGACGTAGCGGTACTCGCACTTGGCCGGCTCCGTCACGTCCAACAGCCGCGTCTCCTCGCCACAGGAGAGCGTGACCTGCGCAACACGTCACCTCGGGTCACACACGACGGCTGACGTCACACGGGTCAGGTTAGGTCACGCGGACTAGCCCAGGTCGAACACGTCCGCTCAGGTCACAGATCGAGGCAGCTGGGGACAATCACGGCACATCAATGACACAAAAGATGGCGGGTTATTCCTGTAGGGTATCGGTGGTTACGGTTTGTGGTGGGTTACTTTTGTAGGGCATCGGTGATCACAGTCCGTGGTGGGTTATTTCTGTAGGGCATCGGTGATCACAGTCCGTGGTGGGTTATTTCTGTAGGGCATCGGTGATCACAGTCCGTGGTGGGTTAATTCTGTAGGGCATCGGTGGCCACGGTCCGTGGTGGGTTATTTCTGTAGGGCATCGGTGGTCACGGTTCGTGGTGGGTTAATTCTGTAGGGCATCGGTGGTCACGGTCCGTGGTGGGTTAATTATGTAGGGTATCGGTGGTCACGGTCCGTGGTGGGTTATTTCTGTACGGCATCGGTGGTCACGGTCCGTGGTGGGTTAATTATGTAGGGCATGGGTGATCACGGTCCGTGGTGGGTTAATTATGTAGGGTATGGGTGATCATGATCCGTGGTGGGTTAATTCTGTATGGTATCGGTGGTCACGGTTCGTGGTGGGTTAATTCTGTAGGGTATCGGTGGTCACAGTCCGTGGTGGGTTATTTGTGTCACGGTATGGACTGAACCCATCAGTGATCGAGACCTACCCAACACAATGCCTGTTGGCCTGCCAGGGGTGGGTCCCCAGCCCCTGCGGCACGCAGTCGACGGTCAGGCATGTGCAGTGTGCCATCGGTAGGCCAGTCCAATCGGTGCCACTCCCACTTGGTGCTACTGCGCTAGATACTACACAGGAGTACCAATGCTACCACCCCACTTTGTGCTTCTGTGTAGGTACCACACAGGAACACCACTGTCACCACTCCCACTTGGTGCTCCTGTAGTAGGTACTACACAGGAGCACCACTGTAACAACCTCACTATCCCTCTGGCACAGACAAAAACATCCCATGAGAGCGCGTCTGGAAGACACTGAGCCGCGAACGCTGAGTGCAATTTGCGCGGCGAATCTGAAGGGGGGGCGACCACGGGGCGGCCTATTTCCAGTCAGTGTGCTGGCTGCCCGCGCGTCTCTCGGAAGTCGGAATGCTTCTTGTCACCGGAGGCTGAGTGAGTGTGTAAGTCACGAATTGGAATTTCCCGACCGCCGGCAGCCGCAGGTGAGCCGAGGCTGGCAGACAACACGGCTGGGTGCCGACTGGGCGCCGGCTGGCTGGGCGCGCCACAGCCGCTGTGTTGCTCCGTGACCCGTGACCCAACGACCACGTGACAGCCGTCGGCCCCTTCCGCGTCGCCGTCCGACGTGCCACACCGCCGCCACACTGTAAATCCTTGCGCTGTGTACCACCGTTGGCAGTACTCAGCTGCACACGTTCCAGCCAGACTGCGATCTCGGACGCGCCAGGAAACAGCCAACGTGCGCACGCCGAGAGTGTGTGCCCAACGAGGCCGCACGGGAGCCAAGGACATCTCCCCACCACCGGCCACCTGCCGGAACGACGCGCGCATCTCTTGATCCCGCCAGCCGGTACCATTGCGTGTCCAATAACGATCTCCGATTTCGTACAATCCCCGCTATCCCGTCGTTAACGTCCACGGACATGAGTCACATCAAGTCGAGGTATGCGGCTAAAATTCATCCTGGCGGCGGCAGGGGGCGAGTGGTGGCGGCGGCAGGGGCGACTGGTGGCGGCAGGCGGCGGCAGGGGGCGGATGGCGGCGGCAGGGGCGACTGGTGGCGGCAGGCGGCGGCAGGGGGCGGATGGCGGCGGCAGGGACGACTGGTGGCGGCAGGGGCGACTGGTGGCGGCAGGCGGCGGCAGGGGGCGGATGGCGGCGGCAGGGGGCGACTGGTGGCGGCAGGCGGCGGCAGGGGGCGGATGGCGGCGGCAGGGGCGACTGGTGGCGGCAGGGGGCGGCGGCAGGGGCGGATGGCGGCGGCAGGGGCGACTGGTGGCGGCAGGCGGCGGCAGGGGGCGGATGGCGGCGGCAGGGGCGACTGGTGGCGGCAGGCGGCGGCAGGCGGCGGCAGGGGGCGGATGGCGGCGGTAGGGGGGCGGGTGGCGGCGGCAGGGGCGACTGGTGGCGGCAGGGGGCGGCGGCAGGGGGCGGATGGCGGCGGCAGGGGCGACTGGTGGCGGCAGGCGGCGGCAGGGGGCGGATGGCGGCGGCAGGGGGGCGGATGGCGGCGGCAGGGGCGACTGGTGGCGGCAGGGGGCGGCGGCAGGGGGCGGATGGCGGCGGCAGGGGCGACTGGTGGCGGCAGGCGGCGGCAGGGGGCGGATGGCGGCGGCAGGGGCGACTGGTGGCGGCAGGGGGCGGCGGCAGGGGGCGGATGGCGGCGGCAGGGGCGACTGGTGGCGGCAGGCGGCGGCAGGGGGCGGATGGCGGCGGCAGGGGCGACTGGTGGCGGCAGGCGGCGGCGGGGGCGGATGGCGGCGGTAGGGGGCGGGTGGCGGCGGCAGGGGCGACTGGTGGCGGCAGGGGGCGGCGGCAGGGGGCGGATGGCGGCGGCAGGGGCGACTGGTGGCGGCAGGGGCGACTGGTGGCGGCAGGGGGCGGCGGCAGGGGGCGGATGGCGGCGGCAGGGGCGACTGGTGGCGGCAGGCGGCGGCAGGGGGCGGATGGCGGCGGCAGGGGCGACTGGTGGCGGCAGGGGCGGCGGCAGGGCGGGGGCGGATGGCGGCGGCAGGGGCGACTGGTGGCGGCAGGCGGCGGCAGGGGGCGGATGGCGGCGGCAGGGGCGACTGGTGGCGGCAGGCGGCGGCAGGGGGCGGATGGCGGCGGTAGGGGGCGGGTGGCGGCGGCAGGGGCGACTGGTGGCGGCAGGGGGCGGCGGCAGGGGGCGGATGGCGGCGGCAGGGGCGACTGGTGGCGGCAGGCGGCGGCAGGGGCGGATGGCGGCGGGGGCGGATGGCGGCGGCAGGGGCGACTGGTGGCGGCAGGGCGGCGGCAGGGGGCGGATGGCGGCGGCAGGGGCGACTGGTGGCGGCAGGCGGCGGCAGGGGGGCGGATGGCGGCGGCAGGGGCGACTGGTGGCGGCAGGCGGCGGCAGGGGGCGGATGGCGGCGGCAGGGGGCGGGTGGCGGCGGCAGGGGGCGACTGGTGGCGGCAGGGGGCGACTGGTGGCGGCAGGGGGCGGCGGCAGGGGCGACTGGTGGCGGCAGGGGGCGACTGGTGGCGGCAGGGGGCGACTGGTGGCGGCAGGGGGCGACTGGTGGCGGCGGCAGGGGGCGGGTGGCGGCGGCAGGGGGCGGCGGCAGGGGGCGGCGGCAGGGGGCGGCGGCAGGTGGCGATGAGCCCGCGGAGATTATCCGCCGCTGTCGGCTGGCCGAGCGGTCTTGCGGCGGCGGACCAGTCGGCCGTCATGGCATGTGGCCGAAACAGTGCAGCGCTGCCGCAGCTGCTACTGCTGCTGCTGCTGCTGCTGGTGGTGTCGCTGACCGCCGCACCGGACCGCACCACGTGTCGGACACCACACGGCCAGCCGGGACACTGCGTCACCGTCAGCACGCAGGCCCGCTGCGCGCTGTTCCCCACTCTGAAGCTGCTGCTGACCACGCGTCCCGGCCTCTGCGCCAAGGGCGGTCCGCACGCGGCCTACTGCTGCCCACTGGTGCACGTGCGGAAGCCGCAGCTGACGCTGGTGCCGCCGCCGCCAGTCGCCGCCAGCACCGTGACCAGCAGCAGCGCCCGGCCCACGTCTGCCGTCGACACCGCAGCCGGCGCCTCGAGAACAACCAGAACCGACACAGCCACGCCGACCGGCGCCGACACCAACAGACCACCAACACAAACAGCACTCAGTGCGGTAGCGAAGGTCAGCACACCGGCGCTGAGGGGGACACGGACCGTCACCACTCGCCCCAGCACCCGGGTGATCACGATCAGGAGTAGCAGAACGACCGTCACGCTGGGTGTGGCGCCCACCACGGCCGGCGGCCGACCGCCGGCGGGCCGAGACAAGCCCGGGCGGCAGCGCACGCCTCCCACCAGCAAGCCTCCCATCAGCAAGCCTCCCACCAGCAAGCCTCCCATCAGCAAGCCTCCCACCAGCAAGCCTCCCATCAGCAAGCCTCCCACCAGCAAGCCTCCCACCAGCAAGCCTCCCATCAGCAAGCCTCCCATCAGCAAGCCTCCCACCAGCAAGCCTCACACCAGCAAGCCTCCCATCAGCAAGCTTCCCACCAGCACGCTTCCCACCAGCACGCCTCCCATCAGCAAGCCTCCTATCAGCAAGCCTCCCACCAGCACGCCGGTGACCGCCCTGTTCAAGCGTCTGAAGCCCCCGCCGCTGCCGGTGCCGCCTAACCGTAGGGCTAGTCCAGCCACGGAGAAAATCGACACAACCAACGGAACCGTGTCGAGTACGTCCACAACTACTCCGCCCGCCAACAAACCTGCAATAACCGCCGGGAAAACAACGCCGACCACCAGAAAACATACTCCCAGAGCCGAAACAACCCAACCAACCACAAGTAAACCTGCTTCGAACACAAGACAAACTACGCCAGCCATCCCAAAACCTGCGCCAACTATCGCTGAAACAACGCAAAAACCCGAGGAGCCGACCCCGACTAGCCTTCTACCACCGACTACACCCCGTGCAGTGTCAACACCCGCCCCACCAGTCAGACCGGCAGAGGTCGGACCAGCTGATCTCAGACCGGCGCGGCTGGCCGGCGCCGAGTGCGGCCGCGCCGGCGGGCCGTGGGTGGCGCTGGTCGGCGTGCGGCGGCGCTGGCTGTGCGGCGGCGCGCTGATCGGATACCGGCTGGTGCTGACGTCAGCCCGGTGCGTGCAGGGCCGGTCCGCCTCGTCGCTGCTCGTGCGGCTGGGCGAGCACGACCTGGCCTCCACCGCCGACGGCAACGTCACCGACGTGGCCGTGGTGCGCGTGGCGGCGCACCCGCTGCACGACGGCGGCCAGCACGACCTGGCCGTGCTGCTGCTGGCCGGCGGGCCGGCCGCCGCGCAGGCGCTCTGCCTGCCGCCGGCGGGCGCCGCCGCCTCGGCCGCCGCCGCCGCCGTCGGCCGCACCGTGTACGCGCTCGGCTGGGGCATCAGCCCGTTCGGCGGCGCGCGGCCGCCGCTCGGCCGGCTCACCAGCACCCGGATGGCGGCCATCTCGGCCGACGACTGTCACGCCACGCTCAGCGTGCTGCCCACCTACCGGCGCGAGTTTCCGCTCGGCATCGGCGACACGGACCTGTGTCTGGCGGCGGCCGGCGCCGATACGGCGCAGCGTCGCTGCCCGCAGGACCGCGGCGGACCGCTGGTCGCCTTCGACGTGACCGCCCGCTACCGGCTGGTGGGCCTGATGCGCGAGGCGGCCGGATGCGGCTCGGCCGTCTTCCCCAACCTGTACACCAGGGTGGCCGCCTACACCGACT
Organism: Ashinkailepas kermadecensis; assembly: GCA_034440615.1. Taxonomy (NCBI): domain Eukaryota; kingdom Metazoa; phylum Arthropoda; class Thecostraca; family Neolepadidae; genus Ashinkailepas; species Ashinkailepas kermadecensis. The sequence goes on from JAOTOM010003284.1 coordinate 123,670, forward strand.
GGCTGCGGCGCACGGCCGCCCGACTGTCCACGTCCGGCGTGTGAAAGGTCCGCCCACCAGCCCCGGCCGGCGTGTGAGAGGTCCGCCCACCAGCCCCGGCCGGCGTGTGAGAGGTCCGCCCACCAGCCCCGGCCGGCGTGTGAGAGGCCCGCCCACCAGCCCCGGCCGGCGTGTGAGAGGTCCGCCCACCAGCCCCGGCCGGCGTGTGAGAGGTCCGCCCACCAGCCCCGGCCGGCGTGTGAGAGGTCCGCCCACCAGCCCCGGCCGGCGTGTGAGAGGTCCGCCCACCAGCCCCGGCCGGCGTGTGAGAGGTCCGCCCACCAGCCCCGGCCGGCGTGTGAGAGGTCCGCCCACCAGCCCCGGCCGGCGTGTGAGAGGTCCGCCCACCAGCCCCGGCCGGCGTGTGAGAGGTCCGCCCACCAGCCCCGGCCGGCGTGTGAGAGGTCCGCCCACCAGCCCCGGCCGGCGTGTGAGAGGCCCGCCCACCAGCCCCGGCCGGCGGTGAGAGGTCCGCCCACCAGCCCCGGCCGGCGTGTGAGAGGTCCGCCCACCAGCCCCGGCCGGCGTGTGAGAGGTCCGCCCACCAGCCCCGGCCGGCGTGTGAGAGGTCCGCCCACCAGCCCCGGCCGGACCACGTCCGGCGACTAGAGGTCCGCCCACCAGGGCGGCGCCGGCCAAAGTCCGACGACTGTGGGGACCGACCACTGGCCCCGGCAAAGCCCCGGCCAAAGCCGACCACTGTGGGGACCGACCACGTCTGGCGACTAATAGGGCGGCGTACGACCAACACTGAAGGCACAACACCGGCACCAGACCGGAAGCCACCCGCCAAATGAGAGAAAGTTACATTATTTGGACACTACAATCTGTAGAAGAGCTTGCGGTCCGTGGTGCTGCAGTTGGTGGGACTAATGCTCGAGTTTGAGAATACATGTGTCATGAGAGAATGCGCGCTCTAAATGCTTGTATCTTTATGAAGGCCCTTCAACAGATACATTCAGCCAACATCTACTGTCTCATCAATGCAACCGTAAAGGATGCTAAAATTGCACTTCTCGATCACAGTTCATGCTATAATGCAAATAGGGAAGGCTTTACAAGAATACTAGAAACGGTAGATGGACCTGTACTTTCGTTAGATAATGAACCAATAAAGCTACTATGCAGGTAAAAGTATTCAAGATTAAAAATTCCTTCCATGCTCTTTAAAACTGTCTGAATCAGGTAAGTCGTATGGCGTTAATATTCCAGCACTCTCGCGTGTTCTCACGCACGATGTGTTCTCCAGGTTGTATGAAGAGGCAACGCCCATTAAACGGGCTACGTTGACTGCTCAAATCTGACAGATGCAACTAAGTAAAAAATTGAATCTAGAAAGAATAATATATAATATATAAATCCAGCATCACACTCCCACATGGCGTGATGGGCGGCCAGCACGTGTTTCCCAGTTCAATTATCCAGGCATCCTCTCCAGGCCACCTGCAGCTTGTCTCGCCGATCACAATACTAAATCCGACTTATACCCAGTGCTCGGCTTAGTGCGAGAACAGACAGCAGGCTGCATGTAGAGCACACCTGTGGCACCTGCACAAAACAGAGCCGATCCGGCTGGTATTTGTGACGCCAGTACCAATACAGACGCCAGCACACAACAGAGCCGACTCGGCTGGTATTTGTGACTCAGTACCACCTGCACACAACAGAGCCGACCCGGCTGGTATTTGTGACTCAGTACTACCTGCACACAACAGAGCCGACCCGGCTGGTATTTGTGTCTCAGTACCACCTGCACACAACAGAGCCGACCCGGCTGGTATTTGTGGCGTCTATACCATACCACACTGGCACGAATGCACCCTCAGAACCACACCACATTGGCACGTATGTGGCGTTAATACCATCGGTACGTACATTCAACGTTCTGTGGCGTCAGAACGTTGTTGAAAAGCGGAGGGGTTAGCGCCATTTTATCACATTGGGTCAATGGTTAAGATAATGAAAAGTGGAAGGCACGGACCCTATACCTACTGTACACCTCCGGAAAGGTACATCTGTCACGTCAGTACCATCCGCCATCAGAAGTATTTCAAGTCGCTTTGCCTCCCTTACATAATTACTCTAAAAATAGGAACCAAAATTTGGTTTAACAAGTCACAACGTTCAGGAATATGAAAACAATTCCCGAAAATACAAAAATTCGGTCGCTATCGTCTCCAAATCCAGATGATAAAATACCCCCAAAATTGGCTACCCACCTAGTGCGTTTATGACGTCAGCACCACCGCCAGACTGGCACGTCTGACGTCAGTACCACCGCCAGCCAGACTGGTACGTGTTACTTCAGTACTACTGCTGAACTGGCACATGTGACGTCAGTACCACCAGTCCCAGAGTGGGACGTTTGACGTCATGTGAAGTAGTTATCTGAGCTTTAGGGCGCATCGACTTCATTGGTCAAACAGCACCCATACAAACTATTAGTTATAAACAAGCCAATGTATCGCAGATACTAGTAAAACTGGGGAATCGCAAAATAATAAGAACGAACAGTACGTACGTCACGCTATGCCATTATTCTACCTGCTCAAGAATGCGGCATTTGTCACAGAAAACGACACTTGGCAGATAAAATTGAAACAGTCGCCCAGATTGGACAATACTTCAGTCATCGCCCAAACGTCACTGGACGGCAGCGACTGCGCACGTCCAAAATGACGCTTACGCTTCTCATAACCAGAGCAAACGAGCAGGATATCACGTACAGACAGACGGGCGTGACATTTCGGGCGGCATGGTCTACCTAGCAGGTAAGCGTGAGTAGCTTTTGCATGTCCTATTCTCAAGCGGTATAACGCCACTTCGTCTCGCCTATTCTTACGAGCTCCAATTTTCAAGACGATGCTTAATCACTCTCAGCTTATTATCAGGTAGTGCGCTCCAGGAAGCTTGCCATTTGACGAACACAAACGTGGAGATTGCTCGAAAGTGGTCCCGGACAGGAAGTAGTAGGAATCGCGTGCATGAAGCTGGTGACGTACGCACTGCAGCAGCATCAGCTAGATCGTTCCCAGAGATGACCACGTGGCTCGGGATCCAACAAGAGATGACCACGTGACGCGGGATCCAACACAGCACTACTCTTTCACATGCATGGTGCACAGCGGCAAGACGACATAGAGCATCCCGTATAAGGGGAATATACGGGACATAAGTCCTCAATGGTAATAGGCTACCTTAAGAGGCCGTCAAAATGGCATGCAATGACACTCTGCCATCTTGAGCTTTCTAGATGGCAACGAGTTCGGAAGAGTACGCAGACGCATGTGCCTGAAGTGAAACGCATCTTGAAACGGAACCGGCTACAAAAGCGCTGTCGACGCCTGTCTTCGTTCTGGATCCATCGGCGTGGGTGGCAACGAATCCTGGGTAATGCTCAATGTGCTTCAAAGCAATTAGCAGGTGCTCGGAATTCATGCGGAGTGGCATAGTCTTTCATTGTGCCGGCGAGGGATAAGTCCAGTGTCCACTTCTGGTGTCATCAGTTCTCATGGAATGGGTCTACATGCACTCGTGGAAGGGGTCTACATGCACTCGGTCCATCAAACACACAGAAGCCGAACACAGTTCTTCTAAAATAATTGACCCATTCGTACACCATACGAACAACGGCTCTCATAGGCCTGTCGTCGGCACCAACACACGGGTACATGTCGGGTCCCTGGATATTGCGCAGCTTGCAGGCATATGGCATCTCAAGCTGTTCACGGCTCAGACAAAGTGGAAGTTTGCGAACTTCCGCCAAGAGACTCGCCGTTGGAGATGTTCGGAAGGCCTCTGTAAAGATCCTAAGCGCAGAGTGGTGGACTGCGTCCAGGGTACGTTCGCTGATCAAACAAGCTCCGTCATTAAAACGTCCACCTCCACCGTCCACGGTGTATATAGCTGTGGTATGGCATGGTATACGATATACCTATATCTCTCCGACTCTCGTCTGAGAGTCTGAGAGTCTGAGAGTCTGAGACTCTCATCTGAGTCTGAGACTGAGACTCTCAGACTCTCAGACTATCAGACTATCAGACTATCAGACTATCAGACTATCAGACTCTCTCACTCTCACACTCTCTCACTCTCAGACTCTCAGACTCTCACACTCTCACACTCTCTCACTCTCTCTCTCTCTCTCTCTCTCTCTCTCTCTCTCTCTCTCTCTCTCTCTCTCTCTCTCTCTCTCTCTCTCTCTCTCTCTCTCAAAATAATAAAGCCATAGCAGCACACCAACACAGACACACAAACACATGAAAGGCAACGCTTTGAGCCGCACCCGCTTTGCTAAGTCGGTTGCACTATTCGTGAGATGCATGCTCAAATCCCGGTATTTCACGGATGAATATTCCCAGGTAGATTCCAGGGGTCGACACCGACCCTTGGACTATTTGGACCATTGAACTTATTCGCAAAATGCATGTTAAGTTCGTACAACAGGGCATACATCTGCCACCAACCGACCTGAACGCCTCCATCTCAGAAAAGCCGCGTGAGCTTAGGCAGTGTTAAAATAACGATATTTTCGTGAGGTGTGAGATGTGGAAACGAATACTGTACAATGCCAATTTCGTCATGAAAGCATGTTGAAAAGATCGTATATGTATTTGAAAGTTGATTTTGGGTCAATAGCGGACTCATAAGTATAAATGTTATATTTTGGAAGACTCCGAATATTGGAACACCTATGTTAACTATCACGACAGCAATACCATTATATCAACAAATGACATTGCATAACAAACATGGTAGGGAATCCCTTTGCCTGTAGTTGTGCTACGAGATGTTTGTTTATCACAATCCGTAACGGTCAACATAACCATGATGCTTAAACACGAGATAATGTGAGAAAGAAACGAGTCATGAAGACGCCATAAACACATCAAGAAGCACGATGTAGTTAATTCTTCTGGAGGGATGTGTATTCAGTGTTCAGAAAGTGCATCTTCCATCCTATTTCGTGAATAATTCCTCACTGTCTTAGGGGCGAAACAATGGAGAACGTAATACTGCAAACATTGCTGGGATTTAATAACTGTTGGTTACAACATGTGAAGCGTTACGTACAACAGTTTGGTCAACATGTGCTAAATGACACGGACTTAATATAATGCCGCATGTCAGCTAGGGAAGATGAGCAATGCTCAACCGAAGAATAAACGCAAGCATGATGAATACAATTGCGACATATAAGTATACGATGGAATGCAACACAAAACACACCTATGATAACCAACAAAACTACCACATGAAAACGGTCCCAGCTGGCGGATCACCATGAACCTCGCTGGAAAAGAAAGGTCATGAGGGACCCTTTTATTTTCAGCATAATATTGCTGCACATGGTTTCGGTTTAATCTCGTCATGCTGTGTTCAAAATGTCCAAGGAGAACAGTATTCATCTTTCAATTTTGTAGAATATCAGCAAAATACTCCTTTGACCATGAACGTGCACAACCGTCAACAGCGAATCTATTGCATGTGAAATGTTCCATAATCTATCATGATATATCTTTCCAGACAGACAAAATAATTTGATTTCCGTATTTAGAAACGCAGCCTGTACATTAAGCTCCCTCTGAGCCTACAATGCAGTAATTCGCTTACACCAAGATTTCCCTGACTTTGGAACATGCAAACTAGTAGACAAGCACTCACGAATACCTACGGATCTGGCAAGACCGTGCTGATTACATTGGGCTGCTAACCGTAATATCGGGCCATTCGACATCGCAACACGTAGTTTCCAGTAGAGGTTCAGCTAGGTAAGCCGATCTGACTCTAAGCCTGAAGGTGGGACGGGACAATGAGGCTCCAGCACGCGGGAGAGAGCGAGTGGAGGGACACAACGTCTGGGGGGAGGACTTTTCGTCGCTTGCAATGCAGAACATTCCTCGATCACATCCTGCATGATCACGAATTTTGAAAACAATATTTTGGAGGACTAGATGTTTTCACCAGCATTTCGTCCAAAATCGGTGTGCCTTCTAGCCTAAATATTGCCTTCTGATTTACATACGGTACAAGAAATTGACAACAGTGTAAGCGTATATCGTACGTCGGGGATTCAACATTTGCGTTTCGCAAACTGTGGTGGGCCTTAAAGAGCAGTTCGTCACCATGCATCTGGTGGTTGATGGCTTTAAGACGCGTCGACTATTTTGGGTGATACAGCGTCGCCAATCTCTCTCTCCGCTCAGTCGCAGGCGAAGAGTAGCGACAGGTGGGACTCGAACCCACAAACGTTCGGTCGAGTGCCGGGCACCTCACCACCAGACCACTCCCACCCGTGAACGCGCCGTCAACACTTCCGAGTGGATGTCTACACCTGCGGCCCAGCCGCAGTAGACGCTGGTCTGCACTGGCGGGCGCGCTGTAGCCGGGTGGGTGGGTGCTGGGTGTGGCCGCCACCAGTGTTGGAAATATGGTCATTTTTTGAACTTTTGTCATCCAAAGAATTATACACTCCCAAAAAAATATACTCCTTACATTACATGATATATCATGAAGAGCCTTGCTTAAACAGCAATCTCAACCAGCTGTCATAATCCAATAGTATTATTGGATTGTGATGAAGCAGAGGATGCAGCATGCTCCAAGGGCCTGTAACATATGGTAATCAATGGCTGATAATGAAAAACCCTTCTAGTTTTGGTGCTCTTCATCTCGTCTAGCCATGTTATGTCCTTGCCACAGCAACTTGGCAACATCATTGAGAATAATGCACATTTGTTATTTCAGGTGACCATGAGAGCTGCAGCAACATTCCAAGAGGATGCAGAAGTGGAACAGAAAATTAGATGCAAGCAAGACTAGACAAGTGCCAGCTTGCTAGCATGTGCGACAGATGACAGCAGATGCTTAAGGATCACTCTGCAATCTGCATACAACATTAATACCAATGCATTTGTTCCATGAAATGGTGCAGGTGGTATGTAATTGTCTGAAACATGTGAATTAATAAACAGCGATGCCTTCATGTGTACATTATTTTGATTTGTGAAAATGCTGGACCCAGTAGCGTTCGGAAGAATGCAAGGCTAGACAAAACTAGAGAACCCTACACAGCTTGCAAATCCCAAAAGCAATCACATCCCCAAAATATTTGTGGACATATGTTATGATTTGTCATGGCATAGGAATGTTCAGGAAGCTGCAGGGACAAAACAAACAAATAATGGAGTTGATTGGGGTATGAGGTGGGGTGCACTTCACAATTTCCTGAAACATTTTGTTAGAGCACAACAATGCTTGAGTTACTGTATGGGTGCACTGAAGGGGACCAATCCCTTATTCCTGAAAATATACTGTCTTACAAAAATGAAAGCTTTATTTCCAAAACAAAACAAAACAAGCTGAGAGGTTCTTCCATCCAAATCCAACACATTTAGAACACACTTATGAAAATACTATTTCTAGGTCATGGATGTTCATTTATGAAAATTATTTGGGATGGGGAAATACATGAAAGGCAATGGGCTGGGTGAAATAGATTGGGGGCACACTCCATAGGGTCCCATGTTAAAAATTGTAATTTGAGAAGCAAAGCAAACATTGAGGGTCCACTTGCCCCCCCCAGTATATAAAACAACCCTGTCCTAGGCTGTGCCACTGCATGCATGGGCACCAACAGAGGAATACAAATGTGCACCACTGCAAAATATAAGGAATCACAATTTTGCTATGGCTACCCATACTTCTTAACATTAAGCTGGTTGTGCATACATCATTATAGCTAGGTAGCTATATTTCTGCTTTGATACTGAAGTTTACACCAACAAGAATAATTAAACTTCAAGAAACCTCAATTGGGCCTCAGTTTCTACGTCGGCCGATACTACACGAGATCAACTATTAGTCTCACTACCTGGTCCTTGAATTATTCGACTATATCCACGTAGGTCGTTCCTACCAAGGTTGGCGATGCCTACAACGAGCCTCTTTCGTCTCTTTCCATCCAGTGGGCAACTCAGTGCATACAAGAAAAATTCCTCGCCAAGTGAAAGAAACCTCTATTCTCGGCTCACCTAATGAAGGGAAACCACCATTCCCAGACTGGTCAGACCCGAACGGCGCTTCTTGGATTCGATGGATTCGCGGCTCTCCAGCTGCCACTCCGGTCGGAGCTTTTTAAACTACGGCCAAGAAAGGCTATAAATAATGTATTCCTTTTTGTTTTCTTGAAGATTGAGATGTTCTACATAACTTGACATGAACAAAACTGATCGTTTTGCATCCTGTCCCAGGCCAGAGCAATATAACAAAAAAGATATCCGATGTATTTTACGCAAGAAAATGACCTAAATGGTACCAAAACGTTCTTCAAACCTGGTTACATTTTACAGTCAAATGGACCACCAAATAACCAGAAATTTCAGTGTTCTTCCATTTCATGACCTACATTGTTTCAGTACACCACAAACTGGTGGCAATAATAGTGTTTATACCACTCCGACAACTAATTTCTCCCACTCCGGGAAAATGGAAATTTAGCCGTCATGTTCTTCTTATACACTGCAAAATGAGGGGTGGTTATGAGCCGCTTACTGGGCTTTCGTCAACTCCGGCTGACCGTACGGAGGCTGCTGATTGGCTTAGTGGTTTGAACTCAGCCAATGTGATGAAATCTTTGTTGCCAAAGGTAAAAGAGCAGCTTGTCTCGATTGCATTGTTTTTGTGACAATGTAACACAAGTCGCTGCCAGCCCTGATGAAGGCTAAGGCCAACCCAAGGCCTATCGAGTCAGCCAAGGCAACGGTCAGGGTACCGAAGCCGGGGAGGAAGCCATTGTTATTTTTCTGTTTTCGTTCTCCTCAGGTGTGCGTCTGGAGAAAAGAGTAGGTGCTGTGGGAATAGTAACTGGTAGGTGCTGCTTTATTATCATCTGTGACTCCTATTTTCTGGCATACCCCTTGTAGGAATTCTGTTTATTTTTCTGCCGATGCTATTGCGGCGAATATGGTTAATTTCTATTAATGCTGTCTTTCGATGGGTAACAGTTGGAGCATGCTAATCACAGGTGTAAATTTGTACACTTTTGTTGTTGCCAATGCGACATAATAATTTCCAAATTTAACATAATGCCTATGGTGGTGCATGGAATGAATGGATTCAAATTTCCTATTGGAAACATTTTTTGTTAGTCTTGATACATTGTTTTTTAAATCCAACCATGCCATGGGCATTCTTCATCAGCACAGGGTTCAGGACCAATCATTTTCCATAAGGAATATTGAGGTTTTGTGGTTCCTGATGTGAAAGGCATAATTCTTGTCCGTCGTCACTTTGTTTCTAGTTGTAAATTTGCACTTTAGGGTAATTTTGGGTTATTGAAATTCCCTTTTCCAATGCCATGTATATAAAAGTGGTTTACATGGTGTGACCACTCACCTCCATTGTAAATACATACTTTCCAGTTGGCAGGCAAAACAACACCAATAAATGGGCTTTGAGTTGGGTAATATAGTGTAAAATTAATTTGCAAAAGAAAAAAATGTGGCATAATCTACCCTAACCTAGCCTAACCTTCAATGCAAAAAGAACAATTCTCTTGAAAGAGGGAAAAATTTCAACCAGTATTTTTCTTAAAAAATGCAAATTAAGGAACTTAACCTGACATAACCTAACCTTGGCAGGTTCATTGTTGAAAAACAAATTCTTGAAATATAAAAAAAAGCATTGGATATGAAAACTTGTCAAACTTAAGAGCAGAGCCCAACTTATCATAACATAACCAAGCCTAAACCATTTGTTTGCTTCATGGAGGTCATAAAGTCATAAAGTAAAGTATTAAGGCTTAATAAGAGCCACAGGGGCCCATCTGGGTTAAGCCTATCTAGAAAAGGTACCAGAAATGTACATACTCTCACCTCAATCAATCCCTTATCCCAAGTTCCTAGGAAGCTACATATCCCAGCCTATCTAGCACCACTCACTTGCTACCGCATAACACCCTCAACAATCACAAGCTCCTCCCATCATACCCATCGTGCCATCATAGACAATCTCATCAGCATCACATCCCGAAGGAAGGTGCCGACTCCACTGCTAGGCACACCCCACACAAATTCATAAAGTGTTCAGACTTAATAAGAGACTCACTTGCTATTGCATAATACATTCAACAATTACAAACTCCTCCCATCATACCCATTGTGCTACCATAGACAATCTCATCAGTATCACATCCCGAAGGAAGGTGCTGAATCCACTGCTAGGTACACCCTATATAAAGTTATAAAGCGTTTAGACTTAATAAGAGACTCACTTGCTATTGCATAACACTCAACAATTTCAAACTCCTACCAACTCCCAACTCCTCCCTGTCGATCAACCCTCCCTGGAATACAGAAAAACAAGCCCCCTATTCTTATAATGATTGTCTATGCCGTTTTTAAAGATGTTCAGGGTGTTGCTACTGACAATGGTTCCTGGCAGCTGGTTCCAGTGTTCTACTACCCTGTTGGTGAAGAAAGACTGTCTTAACCTTGTCCTGCTGTGATTAACTTTAATTTTGAATTGATGACCTCTAATTGCATCATTTCTGTTAAATTCAAACATTTCCCTGAGATATACCTGGAAAACTGTGTAAGACATGTCTTTGGATACCCTAAGCTTGAATAATATATTTCATCATAGTAATATACATACATACCTGAAATGAAATATATATTCAAACTTGCATGGAAAATCAATTGATGAAATGCATCACTTCTTGCCAATGACAGTATATTTAACACTTTTCCAGCACCACAACACAGGACTGCTATGTGAAGTTTGTATTCTCAGTGAATACTATTTTATGTGATCCAGCATCAGGAGGCATACTTCGGCTGTGTGGGATGAAACACCTGTAATGTATGCTTCTTGAATGAAAAAAACAAGACTTTGTTTCTTTGTCTCAGTAATTTGTATTCACCCCATGGTTACCAGATATTATGCACTCCATAATTGCATGAACTCAAGGATTATACACTCCGAATCCAAGAACGAGAAGTGAAAATCCAACACTGGCCGCCACACACAGCACGCACGTGACTGGATGGCCACACCTGCGGCCCCCCCGCAGAAAACGCTGGTCTCCAGGGGGGGGGCCACCCCCCCCGCCAGCCTGTCGGCGCCCACACAGCACGCACGTGACTGGATGGCTACACCTGCGGCCCAGCCGCAGTAGACGCTGGTCTGCACTGGCGGGCGCGCTGTAGCCGGGTGGGTGCGGGGTGCGGCCGCCACACAACCCACCCCGGTAGAGAAAAGCTATCGCCCGGCTAGGTCTGGGGCGCTCTAGCCGGGTGGGTGCGGGGTGCGGTCGCCACACAGAGCACGCGCGTGACTGAACCTGCCGCCGAGGCCCACACGCGCCGACAGCTGGGATGCTCGTGTCGCGGCGCAAGTGCCGCCACTGCACCACTCCGTCTTGTGTGCAACCATTATCAGATCTGAACACATCGCGTGCGTGCCCCACCGTCGCTGCTGAGACCATACGGCTGCTCCGAGATGGTGAAGCTCAGGCTGGACGCGGTAGATGTAGGTGCCGACAGCATGACCATGGGGCCAGAGGACCGGCAGGGCAGCAAGCGGACCGCGCCATAATCCATCCGTGTGCATTGTATGCCAGCAGTTTCACGGGTGGGTGGCATAGACAAACCGCTTCACCAGCGTCTCATGAGGACGCTGCTCCGCCGGCATATGTCACCATACTGTTACAACTGCCTGATGTCGACAAACCACTTGCCGGGAGCTTCACGTGACCCTACCAGCAGTACGTCAGCAGGGTACTCACGTGGACAGGAGGACGTCAGCAGGGTACTCACGTGGACAGCAGGACGTCAGCAGGGTACTCACGTGGACAGCAGGACGTCAGCAGGGTACTCACGTGGACAGCAGGACGTCAGCAGGGTACTCACGTGAACAGCAGGACGTCAGCAGGGTACTCACGTGGACAGCAGGACGTCAGCAGGGTACTCACGTGGACAGCAGGACGTCAGCAGAGTACTCACGTGGACAGCAGGACGTCAGCAGGGTACTCACGTGGACAGCAGGACGTCAGCAGAGTACTCACATAGATAGCAGAACGTCAGCAAGGTACTCACGTGGTGGTTATTGGTTTTACGACACGTCGACTGTTGAGTCATGTAGCGTCGCCAATCTCTCACGCCGATTGGTCGCGGGTGAAGAGTAGAGACAGGTGAGACTCGAACCCACAATCTTTGGATTGTGAGACGAGCAACAGGGTACTCACGTGGACAGCAGGACGTCAGCAGGGTACTCACGTGAACAACAGGACGTCAGCAGGGTACTCACGTGGGCAGATCGCTTGGGACCGTTCCAGCACTGCTGGCCGTTCTCGTACAGTTGCTGTGAGTAGTTGTTGTCGTGCGGCGACTCCCACAAGCCCCACTTGCCCAGGGAGGTGTCGATGCCACCATTGCGCGGCTTCTGAGACGCCTGCGGCACGAGCAGAGCATCAGTTGCGCTGGCCACACCAGCGCAAGCGTTCGCAAAACGCTGCCGTTCGATGCAAATTGCCCGCCAAATTTGCACACATTATGCAGGTTTGCATTGTATCCAAACACATAAATATCACAAATCTCGCACCGTTGGTTGTCTGGTTGGCTATTGGTTTTACGACACATCGACCGTTGAGTCATGTAACGTCGCGAATCTCTCACACCGATTGGCCGCGGCGAAGAGTAGCGACAGGTGAGACGCGAACCCACAATATTTCGATTGTGAGACGGGCAACTTACCTCTAGACTACTCGTCCCCAAATCTCGCACCGTAAGTCATTCCCAAGGCACCCTCGTTTGAGCTGCAAGTGTAACAAAGTTTCTATAAAATGTACTTTTCGACTGTCAAATGAGTGTACACTGGCCTAGTACTGTAATGCTGTCCCGTAACTGTAAATGTGTAACCCTGTAAGCTAGCCGACCTACCGCGTCCCGTAACCGTAATGTGCCCAGAATCTTTCCATCCTGGCGGCCGGCGTCGTCGCCGAGCCGCTGCCGGAATTGAGTTGGCGTTTTCGGGGCTGTGCCGGGCGACGACCGTTCGGTGGCTGACGATCGTGACGTGAACATTTCAACAGCCGGCCGAGTGTACCTGCCGAACTACCCTCGCGGAGAGACGAGTCTGGACTGTCGAGCGGTGCGGGTCTGTCGAGCGGTGCGGGTCTGTCGCGCGGTCGGTCGCGTGTACCAAATTAATAACCGGATTTCGGTCTAAAAATTTAGAAGGGTGTCATCGCTGTCGGTTGTTGTCTGAGAACATTTCGCGTACGCAATTACTGAAGTCTGAATGTTACTGTTAATTGCTCAACTGGCTGCACAATACACCGTGCAGATGTAAGAGAGTTAGTTTGTGAGCATCTTGATCCCATAAATTCAGCCCCAACCCCCTCCGTTCATGGCGCGACAAGTCCAGGCACATACCTGTCGCCCGCCTATCTAGACGCTGACGAGTGAAGTCACCGCTCCAGTCGAGAGACGTTCATTGGACTTTGTACCTACCCCTCCCCTCTCCGGCCGCCAGGCGCCAGAGACGTGACCTGAATCCCGTACAGCAGACGGCTGTATCTTGACCTCTATCCGACCGGCGCGTACCGTCGCCGTCGTTAATGCTAGATGTAACTGTGTTCACATAAAATCATACTTTTGGCTATCCCGTAACTGTAATTGAAATAATCCCGTAAGCCAGCATACAGTAAACGTATCGCCCCACGGGTCACAGCCAGTCGGCAGCTCGCGGACGGGATGTCGGTCGCTCGACTCAGCGTTACCAGTCGGTGTTTCCGGGCCAATGCCCGACACACGTGACGGGGTACTGCTGTTGCCCGAGAACCGCGCAGAGGGCTGGCCGTCTTATACAGACCCCTGGCAAGCCCCCGTCCCGCCGTTGGCAGGGTACTGACGAAACGGGCCGGCGCTCAGCCGCGCTCGCCCAGGCAGTCGGGCTTGAATACTCTGAGCGAGCGGATCGCTGCTACGCGTGCGCGCTTCCCAACTAAATTCGGCTTCTAAATTCATAGGAAAGGCAGTATCACGGCTTACCTTCAGAGGAGAACGTACTGTACGGTGGCTGTCGTTCTCGTGTGATCGTGGAGTGCTCCAGTGCAAATACAGGGCAGCAAAAGGTACTGGTACTTTCGTGACTGGAGTTATCGCGAACGACGAGGTTGCTAGACTTTCGCGTGCCAATAAGGACTTTCCTACACATAGGACAATCTGTTTGAACAGCCGAACTGGTTGTCGTGACGCGAGGTCGAAACCTTAGACTACCACGTAACCTATATAGAGTTAAAAAGACTTTACCGCACAAGTCTCTTCCAGCAACATGCTGTAGATCCCTCCCAAAAACTTGCTGTGAATTCCTCCCAACAATTTGCTGTAGATCCTTGCCAAAATTTTACGCAAGCTGTATCGTAGCGCTATGCCTTGAAGCAACGACAAAATACAAGTTATGGCCTAGATATCATATTTTGACCAACGCCATAATTATACTAAAATGACACTGCTTTTGTAGCCCAAACCATTTGCAAAAGAACTGGAAGTGGATAGTTAACTTCACCCCGGAGTAGCCCTTACACCCAACCGTCCAGAACACAACCCACAGGTGGCAGCCAACGACACCGCCAACACCTGTGGCCGATACATGTCCTAGCTCACAGCTCCCAACACTCAACCATCCCGAGCACAACCCACAAGGCGGAGCCGACCACACCGACAATACCTGTGGCCAGTACATGTCACAGCTCACAGCTCCCAACACGCAACCGTTCAGAACACAAGCCACAGAACCGATCCAACGACACCGCCACTACCTGTGGCCGGTACATGCCATAGTTCACAGCTCCCAACTCTCAACCGTCCGGAACACTCACCCTGTCAAACATGCAGAGCGTGTACTCGTACTCTCTGTTCTCCAGGCTGAAGCACTGGCGGTAGAGGGCGGCGAACTGGCGGTCGGGGCCCAGGTCGAATCCGATGAACGCCTCCACGCCGGTCATCTCTTGCTCAATGTCGCGCAGCTTCCGCTCGGCCTCGGACAGCTCGGCCCGCGCCTCCTTGGCCGCTGTGGTGATAGGGCGATGGGTCGAGGTACACTCGCCACGGTGTCGACCTCGACTGACCGCACCGACGCAGTGATAAAATAATGGGTTTTCGTTAGGAGTTAGATGTCGAAACGAGTATAGTAGAATGTCGAAATTTGCCATGGATGTCGCTGAACACGTTCTTTCAACACAATTTTGATCCAACGGCGTACTCATTCGTGTACCTTTTTCGCTTGTTGCCAGATACCTAATTGAGGATAACCTTTTAACGATAACGATGCAAAATACACACGCTTACCAACTGATTTTGTATGACAGACCGCATCATAGGTAATCCTCTTACCTGGAATTGTGTTAAGAAATGTACGTGTATCATGATCTGCAATGGTTGGTATAGGCATGATACTTCTTAACGAGATACTGTTAGAAATTAGATACGAAGACATCATAAACTCGTCAAGAAGCACGATGTGGATACTTCTTTGGGAAGGGATGCCAATTCAGTGTTCAGGAAGTGGTATATTCCACCCTATTTCACGAATAATGTATCACTGCGCTGACGAGAATACAACGCCTTCGGCTCGTCTCCATGGAACGCATTCTACCGCCTTAGAAAAACAGCCCGGTCCGGAACTTTTGTCATCGAAGATATTATCCTCTTTGAAAAAGCATGCTCTTCATTTTCAAGCGGGAAACTTGAATGGTGCTGTCTGATAATTGCAAACTTACCGCTTTTGAACTTACTGGGAAAACACACTGAGCAAAATTCGCAGCCAAGTAAAGAAGAGAGTTTCTGACGCCACAAACAAAATGCAAATTATCTCCGCGAATTGGATTGCCGGAGACTTTCTTATCCAATCTGGCACCTAAAGACCAATCCATCGCACTGGGCCGGCGTCAGCTGACGTCAGACTGCTTACCGTCGACGGCTGCCTGTGTCGGTTCGTCGTACTCGGGCTCCGAGGCGGGCTCGGTCGGCCTCCTGCCAAACTTCCGGTGGCGCTCCGGGTCAAAGTCCTCGTGGTCGTCCTCCTCCTCGTCCGAGTCGGTTTCCTCGTCCTCGGGCGGCTCGTACGAGTCCTCGGTGAGAAGCTGCCGCGGAGACGGACTGTTATTAAGGAGCTGCCGCCACTGAGGGCGGCGGAGGGAGCCACAGACCGCCACTGAGGACGGCGGAGGGAGCCACAGACCGCCACTGAGGACGGTGGAGGGAGCCGCAGACCGCCAGTGACGACCACGAAGAAAGTAGCGAACACATGATCACCCCTAGACGACGGAGAGCTCTGCAGAGCATCGGCAGTCGGATCAGGGCCGACACATGCGCTAGACGGCGGGTCCAACTGTAACTGGGTGCAGCTCACCTCAGGATCACCCCTCTTGGATTCACCTCTTACACTTCGGCGCATCATACCTCACACCCAACCCCTCCGCCTCCTAGCCCCATCACGCCCTCCTACCTCACCTTACGGGAGCCAAATGATCATATTTTGACCAAAGCGCTCGCAACTCTTACAACTACCGTACCCCTTCATCGTCGTCGTCATCATCTTGCTCGTCGTGCTGGTCCGGATCGGAGGGCACTGAAGTTGATTCGGCAGTCGTCGCCTCCGGGTGCAGCATGGTCTTCAGCAGCGGCCACACGCTGCTGACAAACTCATCCTGCTCCAGCTGCCGGAGGCCGTGTCAGGTCAGATCATGTCAGTGGTCAGTTGTCCTGCTCCAGCTAAGACCATCAGGTCAGGTCACCAGCCAACCAGTCATCCCTCTCTTGCTGTCATGGCATGACAGATACGGTAACTGATAAATTCACTGCTCCAGCTGCTAAAACCCACCACTTCAGGTCACCAGCTCGTCCCGCTCCAGGCGCCAGGTCAGATAAGGTTAACAGGCCACCCTGCCCACCTGATCCTTGTTCATGGTGATGCTGTCAACCTCGTCTCTTGAGACGGCGCCGTCGCCGTCCTTATCCAGTCGTGTCTCAAGCTGCAGCTCCTCGGCCGTCACCCTGGCGGGCACCACCATAAACGTCACTCAGCTGACGTCACACATCCGGCTGAACCTCCACCACCAGACACGTCACTCAGGTGACGTCACACATCCGGCTGAACCTCCACCACCAGACACGTCACACATCCGGCTGAACCTCCACCACCTTCACACAATCATGCTCATCCAGCTGGCACACTCATCCGACTGATATATCTAGTAATTAACTTGATTCCGCACTTGCTTGGCGCACGATTGGCTGGCTTCGCTGCTGGCTGTTGCGTGTCACGCCGGTGCTGTACAGGATACTCACCAGTACACAATGGTACTCGCATATCATGGCTTTACAACAAACCGCTGCATGTTGTGCAGGATGGATAAGCAGACCGCGGCAAGGTGACAGGTCAAAGTGCGTTTACGTGAACACGTAAAAACTAACACCGATCTTCATAGATGCAGGAATAACTTGAATTAAAATTTCGTTAAGCTATCAAACGTCCAATAATTTTCAGTGGGCGCGATCATTATGCGACCTCTGTTTCTTGGATTCGGTTCAACAGACCATTTTTTATGATGATGCAGGGTTATTCATTTTAGCATATGTGCATGTATGCATGTATGTATGCATGCACGCACGCACGCACACACATATATATCCCTTTGCACAGAACTTGTACGTATACAATATGCATCTAATTTCCATCACTGATGGATGGATGGATGGATGGACTGACAAATATCTACTTGCCAACACCTAATGGTTAAATGAACGTGAACTGTCACACTGTACATGATGGGCCACAGCATAGTGACAGTGCATGCTGACCACAGACCGGCAGACTTGGCACTACGCTACCACTGGAGAACCTCTTTTCGCTCGTGAACAATCGCCGTAACAGATCACGAAGACCAAACTGCAGTGCCACTTTAATGTTAACTGTGAACGAACTGGTATTTATTTTTGTACCCCAAATTAATTTAGCATTAGATATTTTACCATTGCCACCAAGTGTGTCCTTATATTTGCGCAGTGGCGAATGTGTCGTGATTGTATTACTCCCCCCCTCCCCCCAACGACAGCGAGTCCACCTCAGGCAAACGACTCACTAGGCCACCTCACAAAACTGACCAGTCCAGGCTCTCCACAGGCATGAAAACACCAATAACACACAGCAGGCACGCGCATAAAAACAACTGTGAACTTAATGCACGTTTGGTGATCAAACTGCAGCAGCGACCAGCGACCTAACACCGTACACCTCCACACCTGCACACCCTGCACACCTCCACACACTGCAGCAGCGACCAGCGACCAAACACCGTACACCTCCACACCCTGCACACCCTGCACACCTCCACACCCTGCAGCAGCGACCAGCGACCAAACACCGTACACCTCCACACCCTGCACAGCGACCAGCGACCAAACACCGTACACCTCCACACCCTGCACACCTGCACACCCTGCAGCAGCGACCAGCGACCAAACACCGTACACCTCCACACCCTGCACACACTGCAGCAGCGACCAGCGACCAAACACCGTAAACCCTGCACACCTCCACTGCAGCAGCGACCAGCGACCAAACACCGTACACCTCCACACCCTGCAACCTGCACAGCCTCACACCTGCAGCCACCGCACACCCACCTCACACTGCACAGCGACCAGCGACCAAACACCGTACACCTCCACACCCTACTGCACACCTGCACACCCTGCACACCTCCACACCCTGCACACCTCCACACACTGCAGCAGCGACCAGCGACCAAACACCGTACACCTCCACACCCTGCACATCTCCACACACTGCGCACCTTCACGGGCCGAACAGTCACAAAGAGGGGCGTATGCTTCGCATGCACACATGCGATGGTGGTGCCATAGCAGACCCGTCACCTTTGTTACCCCGCACCTGCCGTCACCGTCACCGTCCAGGCGCGCGAACGTCTGCTCCGCCTCCAGCCGGTCGGCCGCCTCCCGCTCTTGCTCCTGTGCGCGGCGCGCCTCCTGCCAGGCGTCCAGCAGGAGGCGCTCCTGCTCCTCGGCGGTGTTCTTGGCCGCCTCGCGCTGCTCCTTGATGCCGGTGGCCACCTCCTTCTCGCGAGTCAGCTCCGTCATGCGAGCCTGCCGGGGCGGCTGGGCTGGTGACTGCTCGCGACGACTGACTGCCGATGTCGGGCACCACACTGGTGCAGCGTCCGACACCACACTGGTGCAACGTCCGACACCACACTGGTGCAACATCCGACACCACACTGGTGTAACATCTGACACCACACTGGCGCAACATCCGACACACACTGGCGCAGCGTCCGACATCACACTGGCGCAACATCCGACACCACACTGGTGCAACATCCGACACCACACTGGTGCAACACCAGACACCACACTGGTGCAGCGTCCGACACACACTGGCGCAGCGTCCGACACACACTGGCGCAACATCCGACACCACACTGGTGCAACATCAGACACCACACTGGCGCAACATCAGACACCACACTGGTGCAACACTCGACACCACACTGGTGCAACATCCGACACCACACTGGAGCAACATCCGACACCACACTGGCGCAACACTCGACACCACACTGGTGCAACATCCGACACCACACTGGTGCAACATCAGACACCAGACTGGCGCAGCATCCGACACCAGACTGACGCAACGTTCGATACCACACTGGTGCAACGTCCGACACCAGACTGGCACAACACCAGACACCACACAGACGATGCCGGCATCACGCAGAAGTCACACGCCACGACACCGGCAGGGTATCTGGGTATGCATCGGTCGAGAAAACCAAGGTGTTCGCCGAAAGTGACGGGGTAACGAAAGACGCGGCCGGTCGGATGGCCGAGTTTGGAGCAAGTGGCATCGCAGGTGGCATCGGCCTGGGATGGACAGGCTTCCCAGTCAGTGTTCTCTCTTCAAGCCTACTCGATTACTGGCTACAGCAGATCAGCAGAAATAGCTGGTTGACGAGCCTACGTATGATCGTCGCCGAATGCGCGAAGGAGACATCGGCCAATCCAGAAAATCCACTAAAATGGTGGTGCTGCACGCGGCAGTGGCAGGTGGACTCGTCACCCACGTCGTGCCGACGCACCTCTCCACTGACAAAGACTCTGCTGATGTCTGACGTCAAATGGCCCTGCCGTTCGGCACGCTGATGATCGCGGCATTGAGGCGCACAGGATCTCGCACGAAGGAGATGCCCGGGCTGTTCCATAGACTAGGATAAGACGAAGCAATTTAAGAGGACAAGAGACCGGATAAGAGTGAGAAGGCTGACCGTCGAAGATGGTTAGTGAAGCCCTATACCAACCAAAAGGCAGCCACCTACCCCTACAGCGCTGGAGGGAGGTGCTTGCCAAGACATACGTCAGCCATGGGCTATGCTGCCGCGGCATCAGTCGCATTTCAACACACAATGCACCCACTCACGAGTCATGGTGCCAAGGTGCGATGGACAGTGAACTTGATAGCCATGCAGGCCATACCAGCCATTTGAAGGCCAATTGCTACTGTTTGACAATTAACCGATCAGTGATAATGTACTCAGTGATAATGTACTCAGTGATCATGTACTCAGTGATCATGTACTCAAGAATCACCAGTGAGTGCAAGCGGAGATTCCGATGTCACAGGTCTTATTAAAAATATCCTCTTCATTTTTGGGTGTCAATATTTTTCGACACACATCCAGGACTACAAAGCCCAAATCCAACCCTGGGTCTGATATGGCAATTTTCAGTCCTGTCTGCAGCGGAACTGGCCTACCCTTTCCAACATTACCCAAACAATAGATTAGCATAGCATGTCTTATCAGATTAGGGACATGGCAACATCCTAGTGTTCGAACTTTTGGCGGAACTGAAACAACCGAGGGAAACTTACCGGAGGGCTGGTGCAGCCCGACCCTTCAGCGATCACACCACTGCACCACACAGCACCAGCACGCGGTACCCTGTGCTGTAACCGCAGAGCACGCACCTGCCTCTCGGTCAGCTTCTGTTTGCCCTCTTCGATCAGCTTCAGCTTCACCTCGTACCCCCTGAGGCGCATCTCGCTGAGCGTCTGCTGCCTGACACGAGTCTCGGCGCCCAGCTCCTCGCACGTGTTGACACACGCGCCCGTCACGTACTCGTCGGACCCGTCACAGCAGTCTGCGGCATGGTCAGCTAGTCTCGGCGCCCAGCTCCTCGCACGTGTTGACACACGCGCCCGTCACGTACTCGTCGGACCCGTCACAGCAGTCTGCGGCATGGTCAGTTAGGTTGCAGGTCTGACCCATCAGTGTCAGTTACAATCCCGACCTGACCTGTCAGTGTCAGCTACGCCGCAGGTCTGACACGTCAGTGTCAGCTATGCTACAGGTCTGACCCGTCAGTGTCGGCTACGCTACAGGTCTGACCAGTCAGTGTCATCTACAATCCCGATCTGACCAGTCAGTGTAAGTTACAATCCCTATCTGACCGACAGTGTCAGTTAGGCTGCTGGTCTAACTTTGCAGTGTCAGTCATGCTGCACGTCTGACCCGTCAGTGTCAGTTATGTTATTGGTCTGACCTGTCAGTGTCAGTTAGGCTGCTGGTCTAACCTCTCAGTGTGAGCAATGTTACATGATTGACCCATCAGTGGCAGTTAGGCTGCTGGCTTAACCTTTTTCAGTGTCACTTATGCTACGCGTCTGACCCGACAGTGTCAGTTACGCTACTGGTCTAACCTTTCAGTGTCAGTTATGCTACGCGTCTGACCCGACAGTGTCAGTTACGCTACTGGTCTAGCCTCTCAGTGTCAGTTATGCTACGCGTCTGACCCGTCAGTGTCAGTTAAGTTGCTGGTCTAGCCTCTCAGTGTCAGTTATGCTACGTGTCTGGCAGACGAGCATCAGCCGAGCACCATATCTGACCCGTCTGTCAGTCGTCGGCTGGGCTAGGGGGCACATCCGTGGGGGTGGTAATACAACTATTAATAAATACTCAATTGTTCCCATTTTCGTCATATCTGAGACAGCAGCTAACATCCAATGCCAATGTTTGCAATCTTTTTGATTACTCCTACATATCTCAGTCTGCAGACATGTTCAAGATTTCCTATAATGAGGGAATTGATTTAACTCAGCTTACATGAAACACTAGGTGAGCACAACTGTGCTCATATACTCGACAGCTACTCGACGGCATGTCAAGAACCAACAGCATACACTTGAAGAAAACAATTTACAGCTATAATACATCCGTACATCTGAGACGGCTAATGTGAACAATGGACGCGGCACACACCTCAGGCGCCGACGGCAACGGCTGGTGGTGGTGGTGGTGGGGAGGGCACACTGACCGCAGATGCCGTCGTTGACCCAGGCGGAGGGCACCTC